>JAABKJ010001806.1:0-29463 GCA_011634705.1 Andricus grossulariae
TTTACAATAACGTCTTTCTTTTCAAGTTAACTGTTGGAAATATTGAGTGCTTTAAGTGGACCTCTCTGAGATATTCTAGAAAATGTAAAAAGAGAAGAAATTCCTGATATACTGTGGAGGTCTTGATTTGTTCTGAGTAAATTAACTAGGACAAATATTCGAACAATAATATAAAATTCAGTGAAAAACCAATAAATTAATCCTTTTCTCAATTAATTAATTAATTAATTCCATTCAAAGTCCTAAAATCAATTCATAAATATAAACTGGAATAATCTACTTATCTAGCAAAGTAAACTCCAACATTTTCTATTTTTTGTCCGATTTTCAGGTTACACTGTCACAAAAAATCAAACTTTAGTATTTTAAATTTTGTTTGTTTCCCAATTTCTGGGAGACACGACTTTCCTCTACTCAGGCCCGCTCGCGACTGATTTTGAGAATAAAGGGTGGTCACGTGTCAAGGGTCAGTTTACAATAACATCTTTCTTTTCAAGTTAACTGTTGGAAATATTGAGTGCTTTAAGTGGACCTCTCTGAGATATTCTCGAGTATGTCAAAAGAGAAGAAATTCCTGAAATACTGTGGAGGTCTTGATTTGTTCTGAGTAAATTAACTAGGAAAAATAGTCGAACAATGATTGAGACAAATACGTGATAACCAGAACTATTGCGTCAAGATTTATCAAATGATTTCAATGTGTGCATACCACAAAAAATCTATACAGTTTTATTTGACAAAAAAGTTAACCGATCTGATGCCAAGTGATATTTTTTCACTTTAAGGACAAATTTCAAGAGTTGACGTTGTAGAAGTGAAACAAATCTGATTATCAAGTATTATTTATCAAGTCCAGTGTATATGGATCCAAGAAATCACTTCTCATTCACCTTTCAATCACTTGCAATAATTTGCAATCATGGAATTAGACATTTGAAAGATGAGCTAGGAATTCCTCTCGAACCATGGTCCTCATTTTTTTTAATAATGGAAATCAATGAATTGAGAGTAACTAAAGTATCTTATCACGTGATGGGAAGTTCAATAATTTGTTGTATTACACATAATAACATTTCACTTTTACATCTTCGTGAATTTACAACGAAATAGTGAGGCCTGCTGTTGATCCTCTTGAGACTCTCGACCACTCCTCGTTCTACAGTTACTACAAGTTGGATAGCTTCACGACTATTGGTTCCACGGATACACTAGGAATCCAAGCCAGCAGCTTTCCTAGCCTTGGGAGGTGTTTTCTGTCGATTGCTTTGATCTTATCTCCTACTTAAACTCAAATGAGCCAAGTTCGGGACACTTTCTCCAAACGAATGACGATAGAGGTATTATTTTTGAAGTGGCAATCTTGATATCTTCTGATGATTTTTCCAGGTGGTAACCCATTGATTTCATTCTCTAATGCCGCTTTACTTGCCTTGTCTTGGTCGTCCAAGAGTTTGGTTATTAGGAAACCCTGGGTGACTATAGCAACTTTCAGGTAACTTTGAAGAGCCTGGCTATAAGAGACTGTTGAACCACACAGCCGAATCTTTTTCTGTTTCCTGATTCCATTCTGTGTGCTGCTATCTGAATGCCCGCTCCTTGCTGTCCCTGCCTGGCTAATTGTTTCGTCCGATTGATTCAACAATTGGCGTCACAAACCTCTTTCTGATAGCTCCCGACAATCTAGCTTATTAGTTAGCTCTCTAGTTTTTCCATTCGGTATGACCCACCCCAATTTGTATCACCAGGAATACTCCGAGATGGTTCCCCACTTACAGATTCCATAGTATGTTCAAAGACTTCTTTTGAAATTTTCATCTTACATGTGAAGCTTTTCCCAGAAAAGCTGCTGAGTCACCATGATTGTTTTATTTTTAATTTTCGTGGAATGAGCTCATTTTGTTCCCTCGAGTAGCTAAGGAAATATTTGGTCAATTTCTACAGAGCACCGCTTGTAGAAATGAAGCAATTTCACTCTGAGAGGTTTCCAGGTATCACAGAGGTACCGTGAAGATGACCACACCCTGGTTCAGGCCGCTAAACGGTAGTTCACGCCTTGGCTTTGGGAGCTGTTTTGGGAATAGAGACGCTCGATTTTCGCTGCTTAGTCGAATTCAGGCTGATACTTTCAGCCTACTAACCACGAACTGTTACGAATCAGGATCATGCTCGTTGAAGCTTCCGGGTCGTCGCTACCCGCGGGAGTTCTTAGGCCTCTTCACCATGACCAGGTCTGAACTTGAATTCTCCTTGGACAGGGAAAATTAATTCATCGCCCTAAGGAGTAGGCAAGTTCACGCATCCCATATAAGAGTTCAGCTCACCTTATTTCACGAAAAATTTGTCTAAATCCTATTATTCACTGAGAGATTATCTTGTGAATTGAAAAATGAAAAACCTAATAAAATAATATTTCCAAGTTTCGTTGTCCGTGTTTTTATTCTTCTGAAAAATGATTCATGAAACCATAACATTTCATCATAATCTTGCGCGTTTGTGCGAATGATAAATAATACAAATAAAGACACAAATTTTGAGTTCAAAGTGCCCAATATACTGAAAATATAAGTGGTGGGTGCGAATATTAAACATCACGTGTATGTGAAAATTACATTTCAATATTTACGCTATACGCTTTAATTTTTACTCACATTATCAGTATTTTCAGTCGAGTTTTTGAGAGGGATGCAAATATTTGTTTGATACATCTATGAATAACACAGATCAAAATTATACATAACTTTTCTAATATGTATAATATAATTCTATAATTTTTCGGCTTGAGTGAATAATCATAATTTATTCGAATCAGTATTTATTCTGTCTATCACAGGTGATATTCTTAACAAATAATTTCTTCGAAACAAAAGTTTGACGTGGTGAGAAATTTTTACAGGTTCATAAATTTAATAACAATAAGCTTGGATTCGCAAATATTGAAGAGTGCCACGTGCTTATTGGAGAAATGAAGAAACATTTTTTACTATTCTTTTTACAGTATTATTTATTTTTCTCTAAAGTATATCATCAGAACATATAATATAGACTATAAAATTAGTTTCTCGTTCAATTTCTACTACCAAATATATCCAAGAAGCGTGTATACTTTTAGATTTGCCCAAGTAACGGATGGCCAATCCCCACCCCTCTGTTTTTCGTTTAATATTGACATGTTCAAAAACCAATGATCATATCAATCATATTATATCAATTATTATATAGTTATTAGATTCTAAATTCAAAGAAAACAAGGAGCAAGGCATTGCACATTCAAAGAAACTTAATGCTGATAATTACATAAGCATCTAAATTCAGAGTCAATATTTTTTTTGATAATATTATAATTTAATCTGAGACGTAATTATCTCCATAACGACGTTAATGTCGGATGGCAAAATGAATTTTTTCGGTGGGTCGTGGGAAGTGATAGAAAAATTGATACCAGAAAGGATCCGTAGTCAATAATGGTTCATTCACCATGCCATTTATACGTATTTTAATCCAGCCAAAGCCGCCATACATATGCGGTCTATCAGATATGAATGGATACAAACGTCCATCCTGGACAAATCCAATGATGTAACCATTTTCTACTTCTACTGGAAATTCGATATCGATTGGTAACGCACGATTATGAGGCCAAAGCGGGTTATCTGCGTACTCCTCGGCATTATCAGTTAATTCATATTCTGCAACCGGTTCGGGGTGAATTGCGCTCTGTTTATGTGGAGAAACTAATTCTGCAAACAAATGAGAGTATGAGTCAGAAATAATGTACTCTTCGTTAGGAAAAAAGTTCTACAAAGTAATAGCGTTGATATAGAATTACTCCGATTGACAGTTAGCATTTTTTTGTTGAAAACAATATAGTTGTTCAGAAAAATAAAAAAACATAGTTTTTTATGTGTTACTCGACTCTTGCTTTCAACCTGACCAGATTTGAGCAATATTTACTTTCCAAATTCACTTATTTCGTTTATTATCTTGAAAGAAAGCATTATGAAAAGTATAATTACTACGAGGTAAAACAGAATAAAAATAATTGACCTGTAAACACCTCTCCTTATATCGATTCTATAATATTTACCAATAGAAACAGAAAAAGTCACCAACATGAAACACAGAGTACCAGTTACGGCTCTCATTTTCTTGAGATAATGTGGGCTTACTTATGAAGAATGTTTATAATAATGTAAATAATGAATATTCTTGAAAATATATCAAAATATGTACTAGACGTTATCTCATTCGTGATTAAAAATAATTTGTGTTTCATACATGGCCGTAGCCAGAGGGAGGTAGGGCAACCAGGTTCAACCCCACCCCGCCGGAATGTTGGAAACATAATATATACATGCGTTTCTGAGAGCGCGCGATTATGGTGCTGCGAAAACCCATCTCTTCCCGATAATATAAATCCCCGTCAGCTTTTCCTAGCTACGGCCTTGAATTCATGCCAAACTGAATTCCTACAGATACTTTATATTTTATCTTATTTTTTATTGGCTACAAATTCAGAAGCTTAAGAATCAGTAAACCAATTTCAATTGGATCATTCTTCTCCTACATATTTATTCCACATAATTCTATTTAAATGATGAATTTTTTAACCAAGTATACGAATTTTCATCCTGAGTACTAGAAAAATACGTAAGCTTCCTTATTATCACATAGAAAAACCCAATAGTATCCAAGGTCTTTCTTTTCGGTAGTCTCTTACTCCACGGACACTTTATATAACATTTCTTATAAACTATTTGTCACTACACTTTCCTGTCCTGGCATACAACTTTAGCTTCCTTTACGTCCGTCCATGTTCTCATGCAAGCTCTTGCGTTTCTATGGTTTTTTATATCTTTCCGACTCACGGTCTTATTTACACATTTCCACCATTTTTTTCTCGGTCTACTGCTGGGTACGCTACCATTTACTTGACCTGAATATACTTGCTTCGACAGACGTTCTTTTTTCATTCCCTCAACATGATCAAACCATTTCAAAAAATTTATTTCACTGTTGTCAAACAGTGTTTCCTCTAAACCACATCCTTTGAGAATTCTTTCATCACTGACTTTGTTTATTAGCGTTTTACCGCATACATTGCGCAGGAATTGCATGCAAAACACCTTATATTCACTCTTAACTTTTTAATGGTATGTTCAGATCTCGCTACCGTACCGTATTAATTCAGAAGCTTAAGAATTTCAAATAATTTTAATTTTAGGTAATCCTTTTTTTAACTTAGTTTTTTAATTTACTATAAATTACTCAATGTTGAGTAAGAAACCTAATCTTCAATAAGAGAACGAATGTAGAAGAAAATAGTTCATTTTTCAACCAAAAACATGCATTTTTTACCGAAATGATGAATTTTAAACTCACGTACAACGATCAATTTTCAACTAGACTCATTAGGTTTTTCGTTTCAAAAATCAACTTTCAACAACAACAAAAAAACGAATCTTCCACAAAAATAATGAAGTTTTTACAAAAAAATAAAACATCAACAAAATTGTTTAGTCTTTAACCAAATAGTTCAATTTCCAACTCAAAAAGACGAATTTTCAACAAAGCAGTTGAAATTCCAATCAAAATGGATAACTTTTTGACAAAATTGTTGACTTTTCAACCAAACAATAAAATAACAAAATGAAACTTTGCGAGGCGAAGTGCATCTTATAGAAATTCCTCGACAAGATTCTTTCCAGCCTTTCTGCGAATCACAAATAATACAAATATAGACAAAATAAGATTGTAATATTAAAGTGCCGAACAATACTAAAAATAGAAGCATTAAGCGCAAATAATAAACATTAAACTTATATGGGGAAGACATTTTAATATTTACTCACCTCTATTTTATTCTTAGAAACATTATTGTTATTTAATTATTATTATTTCATAACAATTTATGAAAGTTTATTAAGTTTTAAGAAAAATTATAGAAACCTATGAAATTTATCAAATTTATGGGAACGTATGAAATTTGTGTAACTTTTCGGAATTTGCGGGGAAATGTACACATTTCCTTGCCTATTGCCGAACTGTAGAAGGCTGGTGCTCTACTCACAATCAGTATGCAACACAGACCAACCATGACTTGTTCAGTTCTAATTCTGTCCCTATTCTACCCCTTCATTGACCGAAGTTCGGTGGGCCCGATGTTATAATTGGACTCACTACCTTACGAAGACTTGGCTAATTCTTTAAAAATAATTTTTACTCGTGAAATATATTTCTCGTATCAAGTTGGTAGTTGGGCGTATACACATTGAACAATACTGTAGATACGTATATTCATGAGGATAGCATTATTTTAGTGGCAGATATAAATGGATGGTTTGGAGTCCAACTTGGTGCAGAGGTAAAAGCCACAGTATGATTGAATTTGTTTTTGCGAATGAGAGACTGAGAGGGCTGGTAAGAGATGAAAGGATTATGAGAGGTTCTGAAAGTGGAGCGGATCATCACTTCTTATGTTAGTTTTAAAAATGAACCTAGGTCAAAGGTGAAGAAGAAAGAGAACTGCAAAGACGAAGCAGAAGCGAAGCAAGATGAAGAATTTGCAGAAACCGGAGAATTGAAGGGTGTAGCACTGCGAGTATAGGAAGAATGTATGGTGAAGCTTAGAGAAATTATGAAATCCGCATAGCCTTTAACGAGAAGGAGCAAGTGTATTTTAGAAAGCTAAATATTACAGGTCTTATCAATGACGATAGAGTTGGACTAGAAAATGACTATATGGAGAAGAACAGAAAAGTAAAGGGAATAAGGGACCTATACAGGTTCGTGGCTAGGAACATGACCAGGATCCTCGGAGGCAGTGCAGGAATTTTTACCTAAGTTTCAAAGTCTATTGAAGTCTATTCTACCCAAATCCTAAAAATTCCACTATATTTAATGTCAATCCAAATGAGCTTATTTGAATGAATGGTCGATTCAAGTGACCGCATCTTATTTTACGATAAATTCAGCTATAATTCATTATGTACGGGAAGATTGTCACGTGAATTTTTGAAAACTAAGAGATATTATTTGCAAATTTCTTCCGAAGAGTTCTTCTCATTATATAAAATGTTTTAACAAACCATAAGGTACCGAGAATTATTTGGGTTATTCCAAATATTTGTTTACATTTTGTCATAATTCTGCGCGTTTGTATGAATGATAAATAATACAAATAGAGACATCAACTTGCAAGATTAAAATGCCTAATAATCCTAAAGATAAAAGCTCTCTGCTTTCATGTTTGCTTATATTATTGTATTGCAAGCCCCATTTTTGACGAGGAATTATTTTTTTACAGTACCCTTCTCAAATATAGAAGGAACTCAAAACGTTGTCTACTTCACTTTTATCTTTGGCGATAAGCTTGACAAATAATTCGTTCCAAACAGGTGTCTGACGTAATAAACAATTCATCCAGGGCCATACGTTTATTAGCAATAAACGTTCCTTTGCGACTGTTAAAAAGTGCCACGCGTGGAATTCGAGAACTAAAGAAAAATGTTTTACAAGTTTTTCACAGTATTCTTTATTTTCCTTTGAAGTATATCATCAATATATATAATATAAACTATACTAAATCAAGCAAGGACTGGGCCAGAATTTGTTTCCCGTCCAATTTCCACAACGAAATGTATCCGAGATGCGTGCATACATTTAGGTTTGATAAAATGGATTTTTTTTTTCTTCAAAAACATGACCACAAAAATGGAACAAATAATTATTATTATTTATAACTCTTTATATTGATAATCACTGATCGCTATTCAGGTGATGTCGGATGGCAAAACGAATGTTTGCAAATGGTCGCGGGGAGTGGTAAAACTGATCAATAAAAGAATCCTCATCCGATACTGGTTCATTAACCATTCCATTAATGCGTATTTTAATATAAGAAATCGATCTATCAGATACAAAGGGATACAATCGTCCAAAACCGACATATCCGATGATATAACCGTTCTCTACTTCTACTGGGAATTCGATCTCCGTTGGCAATCTAAATATTTGAGGAAATCTGCGTCTGTTTTTTTCGAATGCCTCAACATTATAAGTTAAATCATATTCTGCAATTGGTACAGGGTGAACTGCGTCCTCTTTATGTGGATAAGCTAATACTGAAAAAAAAGTTGATGTCGGAAATTAAATATTCTCATAATTATCGAATTATTCCGATAAATTATAGGGTGAGAAAATAATTTGACAGAAGAAAAGATTGATCGAACAATGGGAAAACTTAGTTTTTGTGTTACTTCTAACCCGACCAGATTAGAGCAATCTCTACTTTCCAAATTCACACATTTAGTTTATTATTTTAAAAGAAAGCTTCAGTAAAAGTGTAATAACTACGAGATAAAACGGAATGAGGATGATTGGATTATGGACACCTCTTCTTGTATAGATTTCATTATATTTACAAATAGGATAAGGAAAAACCACCACGATGAAGAAAATAGTACCAATGACGGTCCTCATTTTTTTTAAATAATATGGACACACTTGTGGGAGAATTTTTAGAATTGTGTAACTAATGAATATTCTGCTAAATATTTCAAGATATATACTGGCCGTTATCTCACTTGTCATCAAACATTATTTTTATTTTATGCATGGCCTTGATTTCGTGCCAGACTGAAGTCACAAGAATACTTCAGATGTTATCTTATTCGAGAGTTCTATAAAATTCAGAAGCTGGAGAATTATGAATATAGTTTCAATGGGAATATTTTTTCGATAAAATTTCAATAGAATTTTAGTAATTACTACTGAATTTCTAGTAATTTAAATTATAGGCAAAGGCGAGTAGCTAAAAGACAAGATTTCTGTAAAACAGTTGAATTTTAAACCCATGAATATGGATTTTCAACCAAAAATTTTATTTTTAACCGAACATTTGCATTTTCAACCAACAAATGGAAAATTTGAGATCAAGAAGGATAGCTTTCCATTATAAAAGACTAACTTTTCACAAAACAAAATCAATTCCTGAAAAGGAATGTCAACAAATTCATTTTTTAACCAAGCAGTTGAACTTTACACCAAAACATATGTTTCGACTAATACATATGTTAATTTTAGGATTACTTTTAAAAAATATTGTTGACCTTTCTATCAAACAATAAAACTTTCAACCAAAAATATAGTCTTCAAGAGGAAGAAATTGCAAAAAAAGATGCAAACAGAAATATAAGACAAAGTGCTTCTTATATCGATTCCTTGACTTTTACAAGATTTGTTTTAAAATCCCTGACAGTGGGGTAAAATGACTTTTTTGGTTCAAAATAAGGTACAGCCCACGGTGTAGTTATCATTACTTCAATGATAGAAAAATTGTTATGATCACCCACATTTAATAGATTTACATTAAGTAAAGATACTCCAAAACAATAATTTTTTTATAAACAAATTATTTTTTGGGAATGTGTTTTTTATAATCTTCAATATTCTTACGTTTTTTGAAGTTATATTGCAAGAAATTTGGATAGAAACAATATGCTAGTAAAAAAAATGTCTCTGAAGATTATTCTCGTTATTATTATGAACAAATGCATCATTAAGGCATTTGTCGACAAAAAACTTATTTTTTTAACGTCAGTCCTTTTAAATGGAAACTTCATAATAATTTGAAAACAATACATAATTAGTTGATAATTTCTTTCTCAACAAATTTAATAAACAATTGCATTATTCGAGCATCTGTTGACGAAAAAAAATCGTTTTATTCTATGTCAGTCCTTGTAATTGGAAACATCATGATAATTGCAGTAACATTCGTAATTAGCTGATAAATTTTACGATTCTTTGAAACAAATTTAATGAACACATGCATTATATAAGCATCTGTCTACGGAAAAATTCGTTCCTTTCGATGCATATTTTAATTAAATTTGTGTAAAAAAAAACATAAAATTAATCTCAGGTTATTTGATTCATTTTCTAATCATTTCAATATCAAATAAAAGCAAATTCAATCGTGTCGTGACGTTATTTGAAAGGGTGAAGATTTTAAATTCCACGTGACAACTTTAACAGCGAAGACAGGCTAATGGTAATAAACGTGCGACCCTGGAAAAAATTTGTATTACGTGAAACTCTTGCTTGTCAAGCTTATCATCCATGATAAAATCAGAATAAAAAATGTTCTAAGTTTCTTCCGAAGCTGTGAATATTATTATCAACTATTAGTACGGAAAAAATAGCAAAAATAGTTTTATAAATGGAACAAATAATAATTATTACTTATAAATCTTAATATTTATAACGGCAAGAAAGAGCGAAATTTGCGCTGTTACCATATTTTTCTGAAAGTTGATTAAAACTGCGTTATCTTTATTTTCCTTGCCCATGATTTATGAAAAACTGGTTTTATTCATCAGGGCATATCCTAAGGGGCAGTGTTAAATGAAGAAGGGGCTGGTATTAAGTTTCTGTAATAAATTACTTGATGAAAATAATGAATAATAAATTATATTTTAAATAAATTTATATTTATATGTGTTTGAAAGACGAGTAAATCAAGGAGCAAATAATACAATATATTATAAATATAATATTATAATAATATCTCCAAATTAACCACAAGTGGTTATTATCTAAACAAGATTTATGAACAAATTCACATTTTCAACATTATTCCACGAATAGAAATAATTTTTTTCGCAACAAACCTAAACTGTCTTGATAGTAACTCCTTATTGTAATTTTTTTCCAATTGATGAAAAATATGAATTATTGAAACAATTTTTATAGATAAGTAAAGATTTTGACTGTTTTTCTGAGAATAGGCTCCATTTTCTTAGCGAAATCAACTGAAAATGTATTGCAAATGACTCTTCACTATGATATTTTTCCAAAAGAGAAGAACAGTTGAGTATTTGACTAATTTTTATAAACAAATGTACATTTGGGTGACTTTTGCTTGAATAGGATTATTTTTTTCGCGGAAGAAACTAGAAATGGATTACCGATGACACCTTTTTGTCATATTTGTTCAATTGACCATTATTCCATAATAAATCATATTTTTTTGCGGAATAAACTGTAAAACCAAGTTCATTATATATGACTATGCATATGAAATCACCAGAATTCAGCGGGAGGGGATATCAAAGCCTGTTGTCCCCACCTGGCTAACGGCCATGGATGAAATACAAATAATTTTTTAAAAAAACGAGATAACGACTAGTATATGTTTTAAAATATTCTTTAGAATATTCATAAGTTATACTGTTATAAACTTTCTTCATGAGCGGGCTTACATTATTTCAAGAAAATGTGGGCCGTAATTGGTACTATGTGTTTAATTGTGGTGGCTTTTCCTGACATTATTGGTAAATATCATAATATCTATACTGAATAAATGCACAATGCCCTGCGTTTTGCTGTCTTTAAATCTAAAATCTGACAACTATAGAATAATTGACATATGATTAATTGATATGATTTTTTTCTAAACTTTCCAATATAAAATGTAAAACAGAAAGGCTAAATCTAAAAGTATGCACGCTTCTTGGATACATTTCGTAGTGAAAATTATACGTGAAACTAATTCTGGACCATTTCAGTTGTTTAATTATTATATAGTTCATATTATATATTTTGATGATACACTTTAAAGAAAAAGGAAGAATACTGTGAACAAAATTATAAAAAATGTTTCTTCAGTTCCCGAAGACCATGTGGCGCTTCTCAATAGTTGCGAACCAATGCTTATTGTTAATAAGTGTATGACCCTGTACCAATTTTTTACTATATTTATTTATTCAACGAAGTGTCCCAAACTTGGCTCATTGAAGCTATTGGTGAATTACAACCTTGGGTGGAAGCTAAGATCAAAGTAATTGACAGCAAAGACCTCCCGAGGCCAGTAAAGCTGCTGGCTTGGATTCCTAGTGTATCGGTGGAACCAACAGCAGTACTCGAATGCACAGCAATCCAAGACAACACCGTGAAAACAGGAGAATGCGAGGTTATCGATGACAAGAAGTGTAGTCGAGCTAACCAATTTTTAATAACTGCAGAACCAGAAGTGGTCCAGAGTTTCAAGAATATTGACTGTAGGCCTCACTATGGGCTGCAGAGGATCAGTATGAAGATATTCTCAAAAACCAAAGTTACAACCGTAAGATGATTACGGATTTGTCTTTCGAAAAGGTGGAGGAGACATCTGGCAGTTGACATGACACTAGATGTCCCTTTTACAGTCTGGATCTAATGCAAATAAATCTTCACCGCGCTGGAGGAGCATCCGTTTTCTTAAGCAGACTTTTGACAGCGTAACAAACATCATTTGTCCTAATACAAGCACCTTGAGCTCACTAGGCGAAAGATTAAGTAACAAGAGTAGATCAGTCATTTATGATAGTTCCGTAGAAACATCTAGGGCTGCACCTTATGTCAGGAACGATATTGAATTTATTGGATGACCAAGTTTTTTTCAGAGACTTGATGCTAATAAAGATTGTGCACGATTCAGAAGGCAGGCGCCAAGCTGTGGTGATTTTCTGAGCTTACCCACCATTTGACTCCAAAGACCAACTATCTGAGGAATAGCGAAACCTGGTTGACTACTGATGCGTTGAAGGATATTCATTGCTCAAGCAATGTGATGCTCACGCACATCATTAGACTCTGGGCAGTAAGGACACCAACTAAAGATGTAAGACTTTATTAAATTATCTCCTAACTACGGATTTAACCTCATTGAATCAGGGTGAGAAACTAATCTTCACGACATCTAGATGTGGCTAAGTAATTGATTCGACCTTATGTTTGATAAGTATTAGTAAAGAGTTCAAGGAATGGCATGTATCGCCGGATACATCCTTTTGGATCATAGACAGATGTGATTTTCATTCAGAGCCGATAGACCTGATATTCAAAGGTATACGAACCCTAAGACAACTGACTGAGTTACTTATGGGGAGGATCTCAATTGTTTGCAAAGCTTTCACAGGACAAGCTTGACAAGATATAGTATTGAGATACAAAATGATGTAAGATACTCATAGAGGGGGTATTGTCAGGAAATCGAGAATATACCTGAGACTACTAAACTACAGAGAACCTTGAGGGGTAACTCATCATGTCAACTGAATGCATTGATATTGCGTTCGGGTGAAATAGCTGAGACGACAAATCTCAATGTTAATAGTCAGGGAAAATTAAAAATTGATCGGGTAAGAATTAGCGAATTTTTTAAATGAATTGTTAAGGGCAACCAGTAATTTATTTGCCTTAAATTTATATTTTTATTCCTATTTTTCTTGAGTTTCTTCTGCCTGATAATCATTTTTTTAGTTAGAAATGTTATTGCTAGGTTGAAAAGTAACCAATTTTGTCGAAATGTCATCCGTTTTGGTTGAAACATCAACTACTTATTTTGAATAAATTGAAATACTAAGTGAATAAATAAAAATTTCTTACACCTAAAATTGTAAGTAGTTTTCTACTAATTATTAGAAACTCGCTTTTTTCTATAAATTGAATTAATGGAAATTCACTAGCATTAGTGAAATTTTACTCATTCAAGTTTAAAGATATTGATATGGGCGTGGATTCATTACAGAATATATAGAAAATACTGTTCCAATTTAAATTGTATTACTAAGTCTTTAGCTTCTGAATTTGAAGCAAATTTATTGTAAGAGAACGTTCCAATAGAAATAATTCTAATGCCAAAAGAGATAACGAATAGTACATATCTGGAAATAATTGAAAGAATATTCATTAGTTACATTATTATACAAATTCTTCACAAGTGTGTCCACATTATTTCCAGAAAATGAGAACAGGAATTGGTGGAATGTGCTTTACCTTGATGGTTTTTTCTATTCCTATTGGTAACTATAGTAATATCTATTTAAGGAGAATTTTGAATAAACAGATTATGTTTATCCCGTTTTACTCTGTAGTTATCATACTTTTTCTATAGCTTTCTTTTCAGATAATAAATTATTATTATGTATATATTAGAATTTCTATTTTGAATGATCAGGAAATTGTTCATGCACTAAATTTTTCATGGATCTCGCCTTCTATCGAACTATTTTTTCATACTATAATTTTTTTAATTAAGTTAATAATTCAACGCCTCCATTCCATATCGCTCGAGGTCACTCTTGGTAGCTGTATATCTTTGGGCCTAATGTATGAGCATAGGACCTGAAGTTATACAGTGACTATACGTGAAGTGGAGCAGTTTATAATGGAAGCGTCGATTTAATGAAATATTTCATTTTCGACTTATATTTTCCTGTTTTTAGTACCAGCTCATCCACATAAGGCAACCGCAATTCGCCCTTAAAAAGTTGCAGAATATGAACTAACTTATAATGTTGAGAAGTATTTAGTGAGACAACTTTAGCCTCTTACTCGTGCGTTACCAATCCATGAACAATTTTCAGTTGAAGTAAAAAATGGTTACATCATTGGATTCCTCCATGATGGACTTTTGTATCCACTCGTATCACATAGAAAGCACATTAATGGTAGCTTTTACTGAATTAAAATACACATAAATGGCATGATGAATGAACCAGTATCGGATGAGGATTCTTTTGCAAATCTTGGCCATAAAAAAATACACACAATTTATAATGAAACAGGAGATAACAACAAGTATATCTTGAAAAAACGTTGAGAATATTCATTAGTTAAACTACGATAAGAATTCTTCACAAGTGTGTCTACATTATTGTAAGGAAATGAGGACCGTAATTGGCACCATTTTCTTCATCTTGGTGGTTTTTTCCAATCCTATTGATAAATATATAGATATCTATATAATAAGAGGCGTTAATATGTGAATTATGTTTATCCCGTTTCACCCTGCAATTGAAATAACCGGAAAAAATACTTAATTAAAAATCTCGTTGACTTTGCACTATAGTCTTGGATGTTAGAGAAAGTCAATTAAAATCCATAACCTTCCGTATTCTTGAAAATAATTACAAAGAAAAAACAGAACTTAATTTTTGTTGCCGGTGATTTTCAAGTAGATAATGTTGAATTTTTTCACATCGAAACATCACAAGATGCAATAGAGTTTACATGGTAACCATTTCCAATTTGGTGGATACACTATAAAAGAAGTATTATTTCAGGGCTGATTTCAGGTATTATATAAGACTCAGAAAAAACAATCTCGAGTGGTACTAAAATGAGACCGCTGATGGGAACCTAGATTCATTTGTTTTACATTTAAAATAACAGCATCACGGCAAAAAGTGGATAGTTGAATCTGCTATGGGAGCTAGTAAACCAGCTTTTCATATGTATTTTTCCTGAGATTAGTCAACATTACTATCTGAAGTAGTTGAGTTAACAATCTACCTTTCAGAAGTTATTATATGTAACTGTTAGACTTACAAAATTCTAGGAAAAACCCACTTTTTCCGTGATGAAATTCTCCTATTCAAAAACAAGACATCTAAATAATGATACCATTAAAAAAGAGATCTCTAGTTTTTACAGTGTGTACTTGATCTAATTGAGGTAATTTTCGTTTCGTGAAAATATAACTCTGAAATCGCTTCGAAGATTACATTTTATGTTTTCGTTTTTTCTGTTTGATCATCATCTTAGAAGCATCAAACAGTTTAACCGAATCTCATACTGAGATCAAAAACCTAAACGACAGCATGAAAAACAAATAATGTTTAATGACAAATGAGATAACAAAAAGTATATATCTTGAAATATTTTGAAGTATATTCATTAGTTACACAATCATAAAAATTATTCACAAGTGTGTCCACATTATTGCAAAGAAATGATATCTGTAGTTGGTACTATATGCTTCATCTTGTTGGTTTTATTCAAGATTATTGGTAAATATAATAATATCTATATAAGGATATATGTCTCAACAAGCAGATTATGTTTATCCCATTTCACCCTGTAATTACTATACTTTTTTTAATGCTTCTTTTAAGCTAATTAATGAAGAATGTAAATTTGAAAAGTAAAGATTGCTCAAATCTGTTCGAATTAAAAACAAGAATCGAGTCACGCATAAAATTCCAAAATTTTAGTTCTTTTGGCACTGCTAACCCCAGTTATTGGCACCCTTTCACCACAGTACCTGGAACTATACACACATAACCTCTAAACATTTCTGTGATTGCGTTAAAACCAATATTTTTCAAATGCATATCTACTAATTGAAATATGTAGAATGCCGGAAAATATAAAGATTCACAAACATCCGTTCGACAAAAAACGGCTTTATACAAATCTCGAATATTTGGAATCTTTCGAATTCTATCTCAGTATAATTATGAAGAAATTATTACATTGAATCATTTTCATGAATAATAACAGCCTAGTTACAATAAAAAACAAGCCACATTCTACAAATTTAAGAGTTGGCTGCTATTTTATCTGTAACCTCTAAATTGCGCAGTTTGGAGATCGCACTTTTCACTATCAATGTAAGGGAAAAATCAGTTTTTATGATAAAAACACAATCTAATTAATATTCATCGCGTTACTTTACATAATATGAATGGCACGAATGTTCAAGAAATTATTGACTTTCGTTAAAGCGTCACTTATTATTGCGCGACAGTTTTTGCATACTGACAACCATGATGAAATTCACCTGGAAGTAACTTAGAGAGGACTCTACCATTATTGTACTTTATAATGTTGTACTTTGTACAAAATCTTAGTAAAAATACCTTATATTTGTGAATCATTTGTTATTTCACTGATACGATTGAATATACATATTACTGGCAGTAGATATATCTAAATTTCAAGGAATATGATAAATCATAGAATTGGGATATCTTAAGGATATTCTTGGCATAAAAAATTGGAACATTATTAGGATGTTCTGAGATAACCTTGGGACATTCCAGGGATATCGAGATTTCCACCCTGTAGGATATTATTATCAGTATCCCTAGGGTCTCCTGGAATATGCCCAGGATATCCAGAGAGATAAATGAGATATCCCGCCGATATCTCATGCTGTGAGGGCCTATTCTCAATTTTTCGATTACTCATTTTCTAATTTTTTTTCACGAATCATATAAAGAGTCGTTTATGATTAAAAGTGTTGTTTAACACATCCAATCCTAGCCAAGCAAACGTGACCAGCAAAACCAGATCAACCCAAACGAACGTAACCAACAACACTAACCCAAACATATGCAACCAATACGACTAACCCAAATGCATGCAACCAACACAACAAAATCAAATAAACGCAATCAAGAAAGCGAACCGAAACGAACATAACCAACACATCTAATCTAATCCAACGTAAGCAATACATTCAATGCAACCCAAACGAACGTAACAAGCATAACCAAACCACCAAAATCGAAGAAACTGAGCGACCCAATCCAACCAAAACGAACGTATGCAAAATAACAAACCTAAACAACCCAACCCGTACTAACAAAGCCAAACAAACCGACCTTTCCTTTTTTTTATTTTTCCTTTGGAAGCGCATTCCTTGAATAGTCAACAATGTCATTATTCGCCAATACATCGCCATCTGGCAATAAAAAATATAGGTTCCCATTTGAAAGTTTGAAGTTACCTACGTCTTCCCGCCCCAGGGGGTGAGGTGTGAAGTAGATTTTTGCAGAGTCGCTGTTCCCCCTCGAAAATAAAAAGTTTTTACTCGAAGATTTTTTTCATTTGATGCATATTTCTTGAGATATTTCAATTTCTCAAGATGTAAAAACACCCTGTATATCCTATGAATATTGCTCATAATATATTCAGAAACTCGAAAAACAGAATAGAAAGAGAATTCATAAATTCGCAGAACAAAAAAGTTTATCCATATTATATATATTTGAATTTATTTTTTGTTAAATGATGAAATAATGGGGAAATTCTTCATGCACTAAATTTTCCATGAATACTTCATCTTTTAAGCTATTTTTTCATACTATAATTTATTTCGTTAACTCAATAATTAATAGAATCAATTTTTTCCGACTTATACTTTCTTACTTTCAGAATCAGCTTATCCACATAAGGCGAGCGCAATTCATCCTCAACCGATTGCAGAATATGATTTAACTTATAATGTTCAAGAGTACGACTGTATCGGACCATTTCCAAGTGAGTTACCAATCGATATCGAATTTGCAGTAGAAGTAGAGAAAGGTTACATCATTGGATTTGTCCATCATCAACGTTTGTATCCATTCATATCTGATAGACCGCATACGTATGGTGCCTTTGGTTGGACTAAAGTACGCATAAATGGCATGATAAATGAACCAGTATTGCCTACGGATTGTTTTAGGCATCAATTCTTCCACTACTTCCCGCGGCCAAACGCAAAAATTCATTACGCGATACGACATGAACGGCATTTATAAATGAATGACGTCACGTTTTAAATTATGATATGATCAAGAAAAATATTCACTCTGAACTTAGATGATTAAATAATTATCAGCATACAATTTTCCTAAATGCGGAATGCCTTGCACATTGTTTTCTTTGAATCTGAAGTCTGATAACTCAGCAATAACGCGTTTTCGAATACAAATTTATTTTTTAAATTGCTTCTTATTCAAACAAAGTGTGATCTGGGAATAATTTTTTTTCTGAAACATTCCAATCTCAAAGGAAAAACAGAGGATAGGGGTCCTTTTGTCAAATATAAAAGTATGTACGCTTTTTGTATACATTTCGTAGTAAAAGTTGTACGAGAAGCTAATTCTGGTCTAGTCTTTTCTTGAGTTACTATAGTTTGTATTATACATTTTGATGATGTACTTTGGAAAATAATAAAGAATAATGTTTCAAATAATTTGTATTATTCGATTGTTCTTTATAATCAATAATCTTTCTTTAGCATCCCTTAAAATTGTTTGGAATTACATAAAATAATTAAGAATTCCTTGAAATCCTTAAATATTTGTGCTTACACTCCCATTTTAACTCTTAAAATTGAATAATTGCAGAATGTAAGAAACTATTTTGCAAATAAGTGTTGATCATTATGAAAGAAAGTAGTAGTACAGAGTTAGTTTGCATAAGTAATAGCAAGGCTGATTTGGTATATGCTACAGACGGTATGCTAGACGCTTTGGGAGACTTTTTCAAGGAATTATTGAGAGTTGAAGCTATAGGACAGCACCAGTGCGACATGAAACGCGGTACGTTGAAAAACTCGGTTGAAAGAATATGTGCCTGTGAGAATAGGATTATAATTGAGAACTAAAAGAATTGTAAAGTTGCTGGTGTAGGCTTTATTAATGCTTCGTCCCAAAATATAAAGGACAGGAAGATAAAAGCAACTGCAATAATTACAGAAATAACACAAAAGAATATATGGGAAGTCCAATGTGGATTTATGCCAGAAAGACCATATACGAATCCGATATTTAGCTTGATACGGATCACAGGAAAAAGTTTAAGAGTAAATGAAAAAGTTTTCTGCGCATTTGTGGACCTAGAAAAAGTGTTTGACAAGGTGTGTAGAAGTAAACTTTGAAAATTCCTCAAAAGGGTGCCGAATCAATGGATCCCTCCTACAAGCAATGCCGACAATATATGCAGGTAGCAAGGCAAGTGTGAGGGTAAATGGGCAACTGAGTGACTGGTTCAATATTATGCAAGATTTTAGGCAAGGATGCGTTTTTTCCGCTCGATTCTTTATCGTATTCATGGCTAACTGTATAAGAATGGCTATCTTCGACGATGAAGATGTGGGTCTCGGCACTCTGAAGATGAGTGGGTTAGCGTTTGCAGTTGATAAGGTTGTTCGGCAGAATCAGTCGAAGGCATACAAAGAATTTTGAGCAGACTGAATACAAGCATGAAGAACATGGGCCTTAAAACTAACGAGAATAAAACGAAAATTATGGTGTTTGAAAGAAATTGCGAAAAAAAGTATGCAACATTATTTTAGACGATAAGAAGATAGAACAAGCCGATAAGTACTTGCATCTTGGTAGTTTATTCACTGCTATTATTCAAGTCCTGCAGCATGAGTACATATACCGCAAGATGACTCCACTTTACTGGGTATGGGCGAGTTTAAATTTTTCTGCCACTAATGTGGGTTTAGAATCGTCGTATGAAAATATTCACAACTAGTGATAACCCGCGGTTTGACGTGATACGAAATTTGTTTAGGGCCATACGTTTATTAGCAATAAGTCTTTCGAGGCAATTGTAAAAAAGCGTTAAGTGGAATGCGACAACTAAAGAAACATGATTTACAATTTTTTTCACAGTCTCCTTTATTTTTCTGTGAGGGATAACAACAAAATATATATTATAAGCTATACTAAACCAAGCAAATACCGGGCCAGTATTAAAAAAAAATTAACCTCCCGATCTGTTTTTAATTTGTTATCAAGATGTTTAACAAATAAATAAAGTAGCTGCAGATCACACTTTAAGCAAATCTAGAATAAGATAAAATCTGAAGTATATTTGTGACTTTTGTGTTGTCTGAAATGAAGGCCGTAGCCAGAACAAATTTTCGGTGGGGTGAGATTCAAATTTTCAACGAAAGGACCAGCAGCACCCTCGCTCACACACAGAAAAGTATATGCATATGATATATACGTTCAATTTAAAGGTTTGGAAAGGCGGATGAAATACTGGCAATTAATGAAAGACAAATAATTGTTGATGACAAATAAGATAACGACTAGTCTATATAAAAACGTAATTTAAAAAATATTCATTAGTTAAACCATTATAAAAATCCTTCACAGGTGTATCCACATTATTTTACGAAAATGACAACAGTTATTTGTACTTTATGCTTTATCTTAGTGGTTTTCCCAAATTTTATTGGTAAATATAATAATATCTATATGGAGTGAGGTGTCAATAAGCGGACTATGTTTATTCTGTATTACCCCTTAGTTATTGAACTGTTTATACTGCCCCTAAGACTGTAATTGTCTATTCCTGGGTGGGTGTATAATACCGATAAACTCAAACACCCTTCCTCATCGGAAACATGCACCTTATTGTGTTGATAAACCACATTACAGTAATTATAAATACTTCAATTTAATTTTGCTTAGAGGCCTTGTGAGCATGTCGGCAAGCATCTGGTCGGCAGGGTAATATTTAGAATCCATGATTCCTCCTTCCTTCAATTCCTTGACGAAAGAAAATTTCGTGTCGATATGTTTGGTTCGGTGACTGAACTTTTTATTGCTTATTAGTTCAAAGCAACTTTGATTGTCCTCAAAAATAACTCTGGTGCTTTGTTCTTCGTGCAAAAAATCTTATAATAGACGACGCAACCATATGTATTCTTGACATGCTTCTGCTAATGCAACATATTCAGCCTCCGTTTATGAAAGTGGGACACATGTCTGCTTGCGGCATCCCTAGCTGATTGTTGCATTCAAACATCGGAATACGTAACCGATGTTTGATCTTCTGTCTTCTCTGTTCTCCGCCTAGTCTGTAGCCGATTAGTCATTCTTCTTTCTTTCCTTGACCAAGAATTAGTTCATATTTCTTAGTCTCCTTTAGGCAGCGGGCCACCTGCTTTTTCTCTGTCCAGTGCGCTGATGTGGGCTGTTTATCATGTTGATTCAATATTGTAACACTAGCAGTGATATCAAGTCTAGTATTAACGGCAAAATACAACAATGCTTCTTTCAATCGCTAATATTCTTCACCATGTTCCACCGGGGATTGATTCCCTTGGTTTTTAAAGTGTCCAGAATCCAAAGGTACATTCGAACATTTGCATCTTCCACTCCGAATCGAAGTAAGATAGTTTCTATATATTGCGACTGTTTTATACAATAGAAACCTGTTTTATTTCTTCTTACTTCAATACTGTCATATAACGTTATAAGATACCCAAATCTACCTTTTTATTCCATAATTTTGCAGTTTGTTTAAATTCATATAAACGTTTTTTCAATTTACAGACCATACCTTCTTTATTTGCTGCTCCATATTCCTCTGGTCGCATCATACATACTGCTTGATCCAAGCTCCCCTTGAGGAAAACTGTTTTTGCATTATAATGCCTAATAATTAAGTTTTTTTTACCTGCGATGGATATGAGCACCTTGAAAGTTGTCTGCCTCACGACTTGTGCGCGATTTGTGCGCGAATCCCCGATCCACAAGCCCCGCTTTATACCTGGTGTCCTCTACTTGCTTGTTAAGCTTTATCTTGAAAATCTGCCTGCAGGTGACAATATCCCTTCCATCTGCTGCTGGTACGATTTCCCATGTTTCGGTTGTCAATAGAGAGTTCACTTCTTCATCCATTGCCTTAATCCACTCTTCATTCCCGAGTCCTGATAGTGCTTTCTTTCTTTTCCTTGGATATTCCTCTTTTATTGCTGCTAGCTTTGTAGTTAACACATACCTTTCAGGAGGCACCCCTTTGTCTTGCCTTCCGGAAACTTTCGGCTCCATAAGTTGAGATTCGTCCTGTACATCCTCGCTGTTTGAAATTGTTTTTTCATGAATTGACTTATTTGAAACATTGGATAGATCTTCTTGATTGCTGATCTCTTGAATTTCTTCTCCAATCTTACTGAATAGCCGACGAATGTGAGTTTATTAGGTTTATCATCCACCTGCCGACATTGCTCCTTGGGAATCTGAACGTATGCATCACATCCGAAAATTTGCAAGTTCCTGACGTCTGGTTTCTGCGAGTACATTAACTCGTACGCAGTTTTTTTTATAGCCTTTGTTGTTAAACGATTCTGTAGAAAATTTGCCGTTTGCTGAGGCGAATACGTGGCAGTCTATTGACATTCAATTCCTTCATTCTTCAAGCAATTTTGCGGATCCTTATTCACGTACTTCCTTCATCTGTCTGATCTTACACACTTAGCACTCTCATTAAATTGCGTTTTTGCCATTTCCACAAACTGTTTAATGTGAGCGGCAGCTGCATCTTGAATTTCCATCAAACGAACTGTAGTGAACCTGGAGTAGTCATCGATTATTGTGATTATATCACTTTTTTCACCAGGTGTCATCGTTTGCGTAGGTCCGCAAACATCCGTATGAATTAAGTCAAGGGTTTCTTCTGAATTGCTGTGCGCCTCCTTCAGAAAAGGTTTCCTTAGCATCTTCTCTTTTATACAACACTCACATACATCTCGGTGTTCAAAACGCATCAACGACTTGGCAACTTTCATCCTGGAAATTCATACTGTACCCATCTTTCGTAAGCCTCTTTGCGGATAGCAGGTTTGAGCTTAGAGATGGCACAGAAAGCACGTTCGGTACCAAAATCTCCCTTGTTTGGTCATCAACAATACACTTTTATGTCAGAAGTTAAGGTCAATAACAGGACCCCAAGTCTCATAGCTTACATCCCTGAGACTGTATTCATCTGTTCCTGGGCGGGTGTATAATACCGATCAACTCCAACACGATTTTGAGGTCATAATGCTGGTTTCTTCCTTCCACGTCACAATATGATTTCTTCCATCTGAAAATCTATTCTATCTATTCTATTTGTTACCAACCAGTTTGTGATAATAATCGCAGAACATTTCCAATTCCGATGTTATCTGAGGTGATAAGGTTGACAAATAATTTCCGTCAAATGAGGGTTTGACGTAATACGAAATTTGTTCAGGGTCATACGTTTATTAGCAAGAAGTATTCCGTCGCAACTGTTCAAACGTGCACGAGGTATTCGAGAACTAAAGACACATTTTTCACAATTCTTTCCACAGTATCCTTTATTTTTTTTCAAAGTATATCATCAAAATATATAATATAAACTTCACTAAATCAAGCAAGTACTAGTCAGAATTAGTTTTTTGCACAATTTTTACAATGAAATGTAGCCAAGAAGCGTGCATTCGTTTAGATTTGACAAAAGTGTATTTTTTTAGCTTTATAACACGAACAACTTCGATGCAGCGCAATGCTTGAAAAATAAATAAATAAGAATAAGATCAGGCTTCAAGTGAGTACAAAACAATTTTCAAAGAAATTTGTATTCGACAACGCATTGTTCCTGAATTATGAGAGCTGTAGACGAATGCTTGACGCTTTGTCACCAGGGTGACTGTAGGTCAGGGAAAACCTGAAAATCAGGGAAGTCAGGAATTTTGGAGAAGAAAAACTGAAAAAGTCAAGAAATTTCTGAAAGAATCACTTTGAATAACGGTCAGAAATAATTAATTTTGAATCTTGAAAATCTTTTATTTCATCCATAAAAGACTTTATGTTAAAAATCTTGCAAGATTAAACTATTGATCTTTGAATGTTAATGGTCAGGGAAAATGCAAAATTGGTCAGAGAAAAATCAGGGAATTTTGAAAATTAAATTCTGAGGATATCCTGACATGCCATGGGTTGAAAACTTTTGGTTAAAAGGTATATTTTGGAGTTGAAAATTCAACTGAAATATTTCAAGGGTAAAAATTCAACTTTTTTTTCTTAATTTGACTTTTTTGACTGAATTTGACTGCTTTTGAGTCAGAATTCAATCTTCTCTTGCTGAAACATCTACTCTCACATTATTAATTGAAAATTGATATTTTCGGTTTAACTAGTTTGTTGAATATTGATCTTTTTAAATTAAAAATTGAAATACTTGTGTGAAAGTTGAACTAATTTATTACAAATTTATTTTTTTGTTTCTTCATCTTTTTCAATGATAATGTAAGTGACGTGTTGAAAATTCTTCTCTTTCGAAATCTGAAATTCATTTTTTACTGCAAATGTAACTTTTCTATTCTTATTTAAAAAGTCGTCTTTTTGGTTAAAAAATTCATAATTTTATTAGAAACTTCATCCCTTTGGTTGAAAATTGGACTAATTAGTTGGAAACGCGTTTGGTTTTTGCTGATAATTAATCTTTTAATTGAAAGTTTAGTCATTTTCTACTAATCTTGATTGACTCACTTTTCTCTATATCTTGAATTACTAGAAATTCACTAGAATTGAGTGAAATTTTACTAATCCAAATTTGAAGAGATTGATGTGGGCGTTAATCTATTACAGAATATGTGAAAAAATGTTTAAATTGAAATTGTATGACTTATTTTTAATATTCTGAATATGGAGCAAATGTTGAATGAGATAAAATTAGAAACATTTGTATCACTTCATTGTGGCATGATATTAAGGCGGTTGATCAAACCTTGTCTATTCTCCCACCCTGGCTACAGTCATGCGTGCAATACAAATCATTTAGAATGATGAAATAGATAGCGACTAGCATAGATACATAGATTGGAACATTTTTAATAATATTCATTAGTTACATTATCATCAAAATCTTTCATCAGTGGGTTCACATTGCTTAAAAAAATGAGGACCATAATTGGTACTATGTGTTACATCTTGTTGATATTTCCTGATCCTGTTGGTAAATAATATAACATCTATATATAAGGAGAGGTGTCAATAAGCAGATTATGTTTATTCCGCTTTTTATAAAGTCATAGAGCATAACAGTCGATCCATAATACATTATACATATACAGCACGATTAATTTTTCTTTGAATGATGGGAACATTTTTCGAGCACTTAATTTTTCAGAAATCTTTTCTGTTGTCAAACTAGTTCTTCATACTATAATTTGTGAAATAAAATCAATGATTATTATAATAATTATTTTCTGACTTGTACTTTCTTTTTTTTTGTAGAATTAGCTTATCCACATGACGAGAATGCAGTTCACCCTGAACGGGTTCCAGAATTTGACTTAACTGATAATGTTCAGCAGTACGAAGATAACCCGGCTTGGCCTTTTCAAAATGACTTACCAACCCATATCGCATTTCCAGTAGAAGTAGAAGATGGTTACATCATTGGATTTGTCCTTGATGGATATTTGTATCCATTCATAGGTAATACAAGGAATGGTGACTATGGTTGGATTAAAATACGCATACATGATATGAAGAATGAACTAGTATTGCATTCGGATTCTTTTAGGGATCAATTCTTCTATCACTACCCGCGACCAACCGCAAAAATTCGTTTTGCCATCCGTTATCAACGTCGTTGATAAACGAATTACGTCAGGGTTTATATCATACCATTATCAAGAAAATTATTTACTCTTAATTCAGATGACTTGCGCAAGGTTTTCTTTGAATGTGAAATCTGATAACTCAGCAATAACGCATTGTTGAATACAAATTCATTTTTCAAATTATTTTTTACCTAAATAAAGTGTGATCTGAGAATAATTTGTTCATAAAAATTTCTGTATCAAATGAAAAAAAAGAGGGATGGGTCCAATTTTGACGTAACATTTGTCAAAATTGTGCGCATTAGCCTTGCGTTACTTGGCCATACTGTGCTATGTGCATTGGGATAGTCCATTTTTTAAATTTGAGAACAATACACTTTTGTTAAATATAAAAGTAGGCACGCTTCTGAGATACATGTCGTTCTGAAAATTGTACAAGAAAATAATTCTGGCAATGTTTATATAAAAATTGTGTGATATTCTTGAATAAAAACATAATTTACTCAATATTACTATTAATTATAACGTTATTTATTTAATGTTAAGATTGTAGATTCTAAAAATTTCAGTATGAAATAGCGATCAAAGGTTAGGGATAAATATCTAGAAGTCTCAAAGTATGAAACCTAATATCTAGATTTTACAACTTAATATACACGGATCGCTTTTCCAACTAGAGAAATCTATTTTTTGAATGTCTTAACTAAAATTATGAATCTTGAGATAAAAAACTACAAATTTTCAACGAAATGGGTAAATTTTTATCAACGAAGAAGAATTTTGTACGAAGAAAAATTATTCTTTTGCATAAATATTTTATTATGTTATTATTAAACATAGCTTGAGGTGACCGGCTGCGCTCGGAAAAGGTTTTCTGCATTTTTTCTTTCCTTGGACAAAAAGTTCAATCAAATATGTGCGCTTCTTATCAAAATACGGTTGCAGGCGCTAAGCGATACGTAGGAAAGATAAAGCTAACTACAGATAGAATATTATTCTTACATATCAGGATTCTTTTTATCTTGATGAACAAAAGAATTCTTGTTGGCCTAAATTTTCCATAAATCATTTCTTCTGTCAAACCAGTTTTATATAGTATACAATAATGAAGTCATTGAATAATTATTACAATAATTAATTTCCGACGTATACTTTCTTTATTTAGAATTAGCTTATCCACATGAGGAGGGCGCAGTTCACTCTGAACCGGTTGCACAATATGAATTAACGTATAATGTGCAGGTATACGAAGATAAGCTGGTTTGGCCTTGTAGATATAGTTTACCATTCCAGATAGAATTTCAGTAGAAGTAGAGAATGGTAACATCATTGGATTTATCCGTGATGGACGTTTGTATCCTTCTACCACTTCCAGCGACCAGCCCAAAAAATTGATTCGGCCATCCAACATTAGCGTCGTTTATAAATGACATAACGCTCTTTTACCTGGGGATGAAGTACCATTGAACGTGATCAGGATGGCAAAAGGAATTAATTTTCAAAAGGTTGTGTTCTAAAACTGCGTTATGCGCAGTATGCGCCACACAAAACTGCGTGCTTTCCATTTCAAGTGTTTTGCGACGTGTTTTGTTGCAAAAGTGATGCGCTTTTGGATGCTTCCGTCTTTGAATGGGTTAATCAAGTAAGCGATAGAGTATCTGGACCGATTATTTAAGAGAAAGTTCTCCTTTTAAACAAGATGCTCAACGGACCGCAAAAGTTTGAAGTACGTAAGCAGGAAAGACGTTTATTTTAACGTGTGAAAGGAAACTTTCGCGCTCATATCTGTAAATTATTTATTCGAACCTTGTCTTTGTATCAATAAAACATTTTTGAAAATATCTTCAATACAGTAGTAAAATCCATCGGAAACGGTTCATATGCCCCTGACTGTTTACGTTTCGAGAAACTGGATTTAATGTCAGGGTCAGCCCCAAAATTGACACTAAATCCAGATTTGACTGTATTTGTAACCTTTTGACGTAGGTGAAGAATTATTAATAAATCTGATGAACTGCTATTATTTATTGTTATTATTAGCGTAATTTATTAGATTATTTACTAAAGCAATGTTGCCAATTTTTTCACCCCCTCTTTCTCGGCTTATGCTAAAAATTCATTTTTTTAAAATAAAAATTCAACAATTCCAGTTGAAGATGCATTTTTATGTTAGCTGGAAATTCATCTCTTTGGTTGAAAGTTCAACTATTTTGTTGAAAATTGAAAATGCATCGACTTGGGTAAAAGTTGAACTGATTCGTTTAAAATTCATTTTGTTGGTTGAAGGCTCATCTCTTGGGTTAAAAATTCAACTAATTTGCAGCGAATTCCTTTTTTTTAATTTAAAATTAATTATTCAACTGAAAATGCAACTTTACCATTTTTTGTGGAAAGTAGATTTTTCACTTAAAAATTCGTCTTTCGTCTTTCGTCTTCGTCAAAAATGATTTTTTTCTTGAAAATCCAAATTTTCGGGCTGCAAATTCAAATTTCGTACAGAAAATTATTCTTTTGGCAATAAAGTTCAAGAATTTAGATAAAATTTGAATCTATCTTGAATAAAAAATCTTTATTTGTTATTTCTTGAAAAAATTTTTTCTATTCGAAAATCAATTTCGTATGGTAACTTGAGTAATTTCAAGTATATCAAAAAACTAAGTGAATCAATCACTTGAAATGAAAGTTTGAAGTTATTTTATATTGATTTTTAGGGCCTCGCTTTTTTCTATAACTCGAAATACTGGAAATTCACAAGCAATTAGTGAAATTTTACTAATTTAAATTGAATTTAAATTGAATGTATTAATAATTATCAAGTTTCTGAAATCGAAGCATATTTAGAATAAGATAGAATCTTAAGCATTTTTATCACTGCAGTCTCGCGTCATATCAAGGCCGCCTGTAATACAGATAATGTTTAATGACGACTAAGATAACGACAAGTATATATCTCAAAATATTTTGCAGAATATACATTAGTTTTGTAATGATGAAAATTATACACAAGATTCTCAACGTTATTGCCAGAAAATGAGGATTCTAATTGGTACTATGTGTTTCACCTTGAGTGTTTTTCCTAATCCTATTGGTAAATATATTAATATCTATATAAGGAATGGTGTGAATCAGCAGATTAAATTTATCTCGTTTTACCTCGTGATGACCATACTATTTCTAAAGCTTTCTTTTAAAAACATGAGCGAAATATGTGAATTTGGAAAGTAAAGATTTCTCAAATCTGGTCCGGTTAAAAACAAGACTCGAGTAACGCATAAAAAACTCATAGATCATAAAGGTTGAGCCATTATATATTATATACATATATACAAATATAAATATGTGTATATATATAATTAATAAATAAAGGTTAACAACCACCGCAGGGTCCCACTGGGAGCAACTGTTATCTGAAAAAAGATATAGGCTCCCAGTAGGACCGCAGTAAATCCAATTCATGGCCACGTCTCACAACCGTGAGATGGGTGGTCACAGGACACGAAGAAATCACAACGACAGGTCGGCGAAAC
>JAABKJ010001807.1:0-19657 GCA_011634705.1 Andricus grossulariae
AAATCCCGTGACTTGTATTTTGAAATATTTCGAAATCTCTTAAAATCTATTAAAATCTCTTAAAATCCCTTGAAATTCGTGAAAATCGTTTTCTTACATTTTTGAAATATCTCAAAATTCATCGAAATCCTTCGATACCTCTTTAAATCCTTTAAAATCTAGTAAAATTACTGAAAGTTTGATTAAACTCCTTGAAATCCATTAAAATCTGGTAAAATCCATTGAAAAATTGAAATTCTCTCTGAAGTTGTACTAGTTAATTTCTTCAAAGTCTAGAAATCTTTTGAAATAATTTGAAATCCTACCTTAACAATTTTTTAATCCCTTAAAATTCCTTAATATCTCATTAAATCCCTAAAAAAATCGAGTTAAAAATTCTGCAAAAATTTTGTAATTCTTTGAAATCCCTTTAAAATCCTTGATAATCTTTCCGAATCTCTTGAAATCCCTTAAAATATACCTATATTAAAATCTATTGAAATATTTTAAAAGCTATTAAAATTCCTCGGAATTTCTAAATACTTCAAAATAAGTCACGGGATTTCAAAGGATTTCATATGATACAGAAGGATTTTCAATAATTTTGAAGAATTAAATTCTTCGTTAAATCTTTTAAACACTAACGAATCCTCTAAAATCTGTGGATATACTTTGGACTCTTCTAAAATCTCTTAAAATCCTTTGAAATCCCGTGAAATTATTTAAAGTCTTTAAAAATCTTTTATAAGATTTTCGATTTTTTTGTAGGATTTAAAGATTTTTAAGATCTTCGGCATCACATGAAATCCTTTGTGAAATCCCGTGACTTATTTTGAAGTATTTAGAAATCTCCAAAAATCTCTTAAAATGCCTTGAAATCCTATGAAATCGTTCTTAATTCCTTAAATTGTCAGGAGGTTACAATAAAAGACTTGTAAACATTTTAATGAATTTTCAAGGATTTCAAAAAAATTTCACAGATTTCAAAGGATTTTAGGATGTTTCAAAACATTCCAAAATATTATTTATGCACGTATTTTAAAGGATTTCAAAAGATTTAACGGAATATTGTAAGGGATTTCAAAAAAGTACAAAGTATTTCAAAGAATTACAAAATTGTTAGGGCAGGATTTCAAATTATTTGAAAAGATTTCAAAAGTTTGAATAAATTACCTAGTAAAATAATTGTAGGTAAACTGAATTTTGTTTAAATTTCCTTTGAAATTATTTCACAGAGAATCCCCATTTTTTCCTGAAATTTTACTGGATTTTAAAGGATTTCAACAGATACCGAAGGATTTCGACGGATTTTGAAGAATTTTAATAGGATTTCGAAGATTTGAAAGGATTCACCCTTTAAATCGTCAAATCATGATTTTTTTCATAATTTTATAAATCCCCCAACATTTTTTAATTCATGTGAAAATTCTTTGAAATCCTTTGACTTCGATGGATGTCGTTCACAATTTCTTGAATGCCCATTTAAAATTAAAATATTTCAAACTCTTACGAGATCCCTTGAAATCTCTTTAAAATTCATTGAAATCATTAATATTCGTAGGAATATTTCCGAATATTTTAAAATCCCTAACAATATATTAAAATCCATTAAAATCTTGTAAAAGACATTAACATTAATCGAAATCCCTTAAAATTCTTTAAAATATTCTGCAATCCTTTGAAATTCCATGAAATCATCAAAATCCCTTTATATATCTTAAAATTCCTTAAATTCTTTTAAGATTCTTAAAATTTTTTTTTTTAAACTTCAAATAATTACAAATCTATTGAAATCTTTTAAAATTCCTTAAATTCCCTGAAGTGAAAATTTGTGAAATTGTCTTCCTGCTTGTATTCAGTTTGCTCAAAATTCTTTGCAAGTCTTCGATTGAATCTGGCATAATAACCTTATCATCTGCGAACGCTAACCCACGTACCTTCACCGTCCCGAGATCCACACCTTCTTCGTCGAAGAGGGCCATTTTGAGACACTTATCCATGAATATAATAAATATCTCTTAAAATCCGTTTAATTCCTTTAAAATTTTTTGAAAGCCTTTTAGAATTCCTTCATTATATTAAAATATATTTAAATGTTTTAAAATTAATTAAAATTCATCGAAATTTGTATAAAAAACGTTATAATATTTGGAAATCAGTTTGAAATTTCTTTAAATCTTTTGAAATCTTACGGAATCTCTTTAAATCCCTACAAATCTTCGAGATCCCATTAAAATTCTCTGTTATACTTCAAAGTTAATAAAAATACTTCGTTATGACTGGAAATCCTTTGAAATCCCGTGACTTATCTTAAAGTATTTCTAAATCTCCAAAAATTTGAAAGGATTTTAACGGAACTTTAAAAGATTTCCGAATATTATAAAGGATTTTAAGAGATTTCGAGAAATTTTAATGGCTCTTGAAAGATTTTAATATATTGTAAGGGATTTCAAGAGATTCGGAAAGTTTGTCACGGATTTTATAGATTTTTATGAATTTCAAAGGACTATAAAGTACTTCAAAGAATTACAAATTTTTTACGGAACTTATGACGAGATTTCCAAATCTTTTTAGGGACTTCATGAGATCTCAAGGAATTTAAAAATATTTTAAGGGATTAGGAAATTGATAGGGTAGGATTTCAAATTATTTTAAAGGATTTCGTAAGATTTCAAAAGATTTAACTGCATTTCAAACAAGGATTTCCGAATATTAAAAAGGATTTTAAGAGATTTCGAGGAATTTTAATAGCTTTTAATGGATTTTAATAAATTGCACTAAGCTGCAAATAATTTTAAGCAATTTTAAGCTATAAACATTAAAAATTGAACAGTTACATTATTTTATAAACTGAACCCTTATTCAAATAGAAGCTAAATTATTTTTATTTTAAATAGTTTAAAAATCCTTAAAAAGTTTCAAAATTCTATTTCAAAATCTTGAAACTTCTACATGCTGTTTTACATTTTCTCAAACTTTACATTATTTTTTTATTTTTTTCAGAACTTCTGAACATTTTTTAAAATGATTCGAATTCTTCCTAAAAATTTTCCGTTTTTTTTTAAATCCTCCAAATTAAAAATATTTCCTTAAAATCATCGAGATTCATTTTTGACAATTTTGAAAATCTTTGTAATTATTTTTGAATTTTCTCTTAAAATTAATTTTTCAAAATAGAAAGTCATTTTCAATTTTCCTAGGAATCTTAAGAAAACGTTTCTTATTCTTTTGAATCCTTTCACAATTCTGAAAAAGGTTCTAAATTTTTTTTTCGAAATCTGCAAAAATCTATATTTTGGTTTAAATTAGGCCGTGGGCTATTTGCACCGAAATTTTGTTACGAAAAGCAGGATTTTGTCGGCATACGTAGACACTTCGTTTAAATTATTTGAAATCATTTCAAATTTTCAATTATTTTTAATCTTTTCAAACCTTCTAAATATTTTTTTAACTTATTCGAATTTTTTCTAGGAAAAATAGGTGTTCAATATTTATTATACATAAAAATTCAACAATTTTACTTGTAAATTAATTTTTTCCAAATAGAACAATTAAAATTGTAACGTTTAAAGTTTAGTTTTTTGTTTAGTTTCGAATATTTGATTTACAATTACTGATTTTACATGAACAGTCAAATATTTCTAAATATTAAGCGATTGATGTTTTTCTTAATTAAAAAATTTGAAATTTTCAAATTTTAGACTAAAACAGAATTGTTAATTTAATAAAAGCCTTTAATTATAAATGTATTATTTTCAAGTTATTTTAGAATTGAAACCCGTTTATAAAGTTTTAATCGGGCGTTTACATTTGTTTAAGTACTAAGACTTTCCAATTGAAACAGTTTAATTTTTAACGTTAAAATCTGGAAATTCTTAAATTTTCAACTGATTCCGAATCGTTTTGCAATATCAATTATTATTAACTTGTCAATCCTTAATGTAAAGTTCAGTTTTAAAAATCGTTATAATTTATATTTATATTTGATCAACTAAAAAGGGGTTTTATCCAAAATTTTCGATTTCAAACGCTTCTAATTTTTATTTTTTTTAGTCTTTAAGACTGCATTTTGAAATTCTTTAAATGAAATATGTACGCTTAAAAATTAAAATCCAAACTGAAAAATTTGCAAGTGAACGAACACTCACATTTTTAATTTGAAAAATTAATTTTTTAACAAAAAAAGAAATTTTCAACAAAATGGTTAAATTTTCAGTCAGAGGTAAACTTTGAACTAAAATGATGCACTTCCAATGAATAACTGAATAATAAAATTTTTAATAAAAAACGATGAGTTTTTAACAAAATAATTCAATTTTAAAAAAATAATACAAATTTTAACCAAGAAAGATGAATTGTCAACCAAAAAGATTAATTTTCTACCAAAGAAGACAAATTTTCAACTAAAAAAGATAATGTTTAATTAACAATAGAATAGTTACATTTTTAATTTAAAAAATGAATTTTTTGGAACGAATTTTCAACAAAATAATTAAATTTTCAACCAAAGAGATGAATCTTCAACTAACATGAAGAATTTTGAACAAAATGTATGAGATTAATACCAAGTAGTCAAATTTCCAACTAAAAAAGATAAATTCTCAATAGAAAATAGAATGCTTACATTTTTAATTAAAAAAATTAAATTAAAAAAAAAGAAGACATTTTCAACAGAATAGCAAAATTTTCAGCCAGAGGTGAACTTTAAACTAAAATTATGCATTTCCAATCATAAACTGAATTTTTGACAAAGTTGAAATCAAAAAGATTAACTTTTAACCCAAAAATATAAATTTTCAACAAGAAAAAAATAATTTTCAACCAAATAGTTTAATTTTTAATAAAAAACGATGACTTTAACTAAATTGTTGAAATTTCAACAAAATAACTCAATTTTCAACCAAATAATAAAAATGTTAACCAAGAAAGATGAATTTTCAACAAAGCAGATTAATTTTCTACCAAAATCATCAATTTTAAACTAAAAAAGATACATTTTTAATCGAAAATAGAATCGTTACATTTTTAATCTAAAAACTTAATTTTTCACAAAAAAGCAACCAATTTTCAATAAAATATTTAAATTCCCAACCAAGGAGATGAATTTTTAACTAAATTGAAGCATTTTAAACAAAATATATGAATTTAATTCCAAGTAGTTGAATTTCCAACTAAAAAACATAACTTTTTCATAGAAAATACAATGCTTACATTTTTAATTTTAAAAATTAACTTCTTAACAACGAAAAAAGAAATTTTAACAAAATAGTTAAATTTTAAGCCAAATAGTTTCATTTTCTACCAAAATAGTTGAATTTTCAACAAAATAATTCAATTTTCAACCAAATAATTAAATATTTATCCAAGAAAGATTTTTTCAAATTAAAAATGTATCTATTCTATTTTCCATTAAGCATTTAATTATTTTGGTAGAAAATTAAACTATTTGGCTGAAAATTTAACTATTTTGTTGATAATTTCTTTTTTTTTGGTTGAAAAGTCAATTTGTTAAATTAAAAATGTAAGCATTCTATTTTCTATTATAAATGTATCTTTCTTAGTTGGAAATTCAACTACTTGGAATTAAATTCATATATTCTGTTCAAACTTCTTCATTTTAGTTAAAAATTCACCTCCTTGGTTAAGAATTTAAGTATTTTATTGAAAATTAGTTTGTTTTTTTGTATGCAAAAATTAAGTTTTCAAATTAAAAATGTAACTATTCTATTTTCAATTAAAAATTTATCTTTTTTAGTTGAAAATTGGTGTTTTTTGGTAGAAAATTAATCTACTTGGTTGAAAATTAATCTTTCTTGGTTAAAATTTTTATTATTTGGTTGAAAATTGAATTATTTTGTTCAAAATTCAACAATTTTGTTAACAACTCATAGTTTTTTATTAAACCAAAAATATGACAATATACTTTTCAACCCAAAAAAATTAACTTTCAGCCAAAAATAGTTGGATTTTTTTATCGGGTTCTATTAATTCAGTTCGCCTTTAAGTGGAAAAACGAGAAAAGAGTGGAAAGACTATGAAGTCTGCCGTAAATAAATTGGAATTTTAATCATTTATAAACTAAAGAATAATAGTGTAAATAAACATTGAAGTTCATTTTGAATACTTTTAAAATATTAAGTTAAAAACTGTAAATTTCGCATAGAAAATAAAGTTAATTTTCAACTTTTAACTCCGGACTACACAACATTTTGGGCCCTGACACAATGAAAGACAAATTGCAGGATATTTTCCACTGTAGATTGTGTGCGATGGATCGAGGTTTTTGATTTAGTGAAATTTTAAAATAAATTTAACACGTTCATCCTTCATTTCAAACAGATTCCATAATTTCTTTTGCATCTGAAAACGATTTACAATTTTTTTATCTCTATCAGTACCTCTTATTTATCAAACAGTATGAAAATAGTTGACTATATAGTTGCCGGTGTTGCTTCCTGTGATTTTGTGTCTGAAGATGCGATTGCGGGTGTTTCTAGCTTCGAATCTTGACTTGTTTTTTGGACTTCTTCGATTACTGCTGGTTTGACTCCTGTGACTGCAGTCGGTTCTTTAGGTGCTTGCCAAGTGGGAATAATCTTCCCGTGAATACGCCATTTTCCATATTCGTTAGATAAATGCCTTTCAAATACTATATATTCCAGAACATCTTTCGCTACGAACTCACTTCCATGCATCAAACGTCCAAATCGATCGTAAATCGCTAACGTCTGAAATAAAAGCAACTTACATCAATCTTAACAATTCTTATCAGAGTGGCCGCCAAACATCATTTTCAAAATTCACTGACTATTCCCTTATTTTTCCCGGACCTATTTTTCATTTTCTCTGACCATTAATATTTCTGAAAGGCTCTTATTTACTCTTGGCAAAAATTATTTTGCGATTTTGTTTTGCACTAACCCCCAGTTTGGTATCATATAATGTAGAAATAATTCGTGTAAAATTTGAACTTAATCGGAATAAGGGAATGGATGCCCCCGGGTCTTTGAATTTAAAATGGGAAAAACTCGATTTGCAAAAAAATGGGGAAAAAGTACTTGTTATAAACTTTTTGTGAATTAAAGTATTGTCACTTCTTAAAGACTCTTCGAGGAATAATTTTCACCAAATAACTTTTAATTTTGATCCCACCAAACCTTTGTTATTGAGCCCGGAAAATACCCCAAAAAATGTAAAATAGTAGTTTCCTATCAAATTCATACCAAAAACGGTATTTTTTTTATTTTTCCTACATGAGTTATTTTTAATAGATAAGTGACGAGTTTCCAAGTATTTTAAAAATAATTTTTGATTGTTTAAACAATTATTATTTGTTTAAAAAATTTATTTTGTCCTGTAAATCGTGCAAAACTATTATTTTTGGGGAATAAATGATACATTTCATGAATGGCAAAGAGTAATATTTTTTGCTTAACATATCTTTAAATCATTTAAGCAATTTACATCTATTTAAACAATTTTTTCTCCTTAAAATCGTAAAAGTTTATTATTTTCTGGAATTATTGGCACAATTAACGAATGTTGAGAGTAATATATTTTTTAAGGACATTTGGTAATTATTTAAACAATTTTAAACTGTTTAAACCATTTTTTCCCCTGTAAAGCGTGGAAAGTTATTATTTTTTATTTTGAAACAATTTTCATTTGTTACAACAATTCTTCTTACAGGGGAAAAAATTGTTCAAATAATTACCAAATATCCTTGTAAAATATATTACTCTTAACATTCGTTAATTGTGCCATCAATTCCAGAAAATAAACACTTTTGATGATTTTAAGGAGAAAAAATGGTTTAAGCAAATGTAAGTTGTTTAAATAATTAACAAATATATTAAACAAAAAATATTACGCCTGCCATTCATCAAACGTATCATTTATACTACAAAAATAATAATTTTCCACGATTTACAGGACAAAAGAAATTCTTTAAGCAAATAAGAATTGTTTAAACAATCAAAAATTATTTTAAAAATACTTGGAAACTCCTCACTAATCTATTAAAAATATCTCATAAAGAAAAAATGGAACCAAACTGGGGGGTAGAGTGTAGAAAATGTAATCTTTGGAAATAAGAGCCACCCTACTGTAACATCTTTAACATAGAATCTTTTATAAACGGCAAAAAACAATTTCAGATTTAATTAAAAAATTTATTTAATGAGGTCAACCAAAAAAGACGAATTTTTAACCACAAGAGATGAATTTCAAAACCAAAAAGTTTAATTTTTTATAAAAAAAAAACGATTTTCAAACAAATAGTTGAATTTTAACTAAAAAAAGAGCAATTTCCAACAAAAAATAGAAATGTTGTTATTTTAGTGAAATAATAAGTCACATGATCAAAAGTAAATCGATATTAAGTTTTCAGTAACAAAAATTAATTTTAAATAAAAAGAAAACAAATCAACCAAAAATGGAAAAGTTAGGTTTTAAATAAAAAAAAATATTTTTAAGTAAAAGAAAACGAATTTTCAATAAATACAGATTTTTGAGCTAGGAAAGTAAAAAGTTAGTTTCAATTGTTGAAGTTTCAATCCGAAAGGCGAATTTTCTGTAAAAAAAAAGTTATTTTTAAACCAAAAAGTTTCATTTATAACAAAAAAGAGGAAATTTGAAACCAAAAAGATTAGTTTTTTATCAAAAAAGACGAAGTTTCAACTGAAAAGGATCAATTTTAAACAAAAAATGGAAAAGTTACGTTTTCAACAAAAAGAAAACAAATTTTCAGCAAATAATGTAATAGTATATATTTCAACCAAAAAGATTTTGATTTTAAATTCAAAATTTTTTGAATTTAACATTCAAATTTGAACATTCAAAATTTGAAGAAAAAAAAAGAGTGAAAATTCGTATTTGCTTCATATTTATCATCTTATTTAAAGACCAAAATTCTAATCTTGGTAAATTTTTAACATAGAATCTTTTATAAATACAATAAAACAATGCTAAAATTAAATTTATAAATTTTTTATTTATTATTCTCAGGGACGCCAAAGCCTAATTTACTTGAAAAAGTGACATATTTAAACTGAAAAAAGACCAGAAGTGACTAATTTCTATCGAAAAAAGTTACTAAAAGTAACTAATGTGCATTAATAATGATACTTTCCTGGGAAATTTTAAAATATCCTAAAATATTTCAAATACTTTTAAATCCCTTCAAATTACTGAAATGAATTCAAAATTCTTTGGAAAATTTAAAAATTCACTAAAATCTTTCAAATCCTTTGGAATTACATCAAATTATTGAATTCTGTTAAAAATACTCATATATTTCAAATCTGATAAAATCTTTTAAAATCCTGTGAAATTTTTTAAAGAACTTGAAAATTCCTGGGAATTTTTAAAAATCCCTAAAAACTTTAAAAGATACTATAAATTCGTTTCATACCTATCAAAACTCTAATAAATTCTTTAAAACTCTATACAATTTTATTAAATTCCTCAAAATCATACAAATCCTTAGAAATTCCTTAAAAATTTTGAATTGAAACTTTTTAAAGCACTTGCAAATTTCATGGGTATTTTAAAAATACACTAAATTTTTTTAAATCCCTTCAAATGTCTGAAGTCTATTGAAAATTCTTCGGAATATTTTAAAATGCCCGAAAATATGTATTTCAAGTGCTTTAGAATCTTTCCAAATTCCTTTGCAACTTTTTCAAGCTTTTGAAAATTCCCTGGGATTTTCAAAAATAGCGCAAATTCATATTTTGGAATCCCTTCAAATTATTGAAATATATTACAAATACATTAGAATTTTTTTTAATACACGAAAAAAATTGTAATCCTTTCGAAATAACTTTCTTAAAATACCGTAAAATTTAACAAATCGTTTAGAATCCCTTTGAATTATTGAAATATATTTAAAATGCCTTGGAATTTTCTTAAATACACTAAAATACTTCAAATCATTTAAAAAATCTTGAAATGCCTTTAAACTTTTTAAAGCTCTTAAAAATTCCTTGGGATTTTTATAACCACCGTAAAATCTTTTGGAATCTTTTGAAATCCCTTCAAATTATTGAAATATATTAAAAATGCCTTGACATTTTTTTAAACATACTAAAATACTTTGAATCCTTTAAAATATTTTGAAATACTTGAAACTTTTTAAATCTCTTGAAGGATTAAAACAAAATCAAGTAAATTGAAAACAATTAAAAAATATGAGAAAATTCATTGAATTCGGTAAGTTTGAAATGAGCTTAGACAATTTCAAGGAAATTCAAAAGAACTTAATGAAACGCCTAAGAATTCAGGATGAGTTTAAAACACTTGAAGATGAATTAAACAAAAACTAAAAAAAAAATCAATTGAATTAAGTAGAATTGAGTGAATTTAGAAGAATTCAAGTGAATTAAAAAATTCCAAATGAATTAAAAGTAATTGCAAAAAATATTTGAAAATCTCTTTGAATCTTTGAAACCCTATGCAATCCCTCACTTATTGTAAATAAATTCTTTGAAATCCATTAAAAAATGACAAAATTCCGTGAAATTACATAAAATCTTATATTCCTGAAATCCTAGAAAATTTATTATAATACCTTGAATGAAACCTTATAGACTATTTTTCTAAACAATTCTTGTCGCTATGGTGTAGATCATCCCAGAAGTGTGTCAAGTAAGGGTTAAAATAGTCATTATTTACCGAAATTCTTTAATACCCCATAAAGATTTTTTAAAACTTTTTTTAAATGTCTTTTTAAATCTCTTGCAAATGCCTTAAAATATTTTAAAATATCCTAAAACATTTAAAAACCTTTAAAATAATTTAGAACGTCTTTAAATTATTTAAATCTATTAAAAATTCCTTGGACTCTTTTAAAATGCCCTGAACTATTCCGAATTCTTTGAAATCCCTTGAAACTTTGTAAAGCTCTTGAAAATTACTTCGAATTTTCAAAAATACTCTAAAATTTTCCATATCCTTTTGAATTACTTTAAATTATTGAAATCCTTTGAAATCTTTTGAAATCCCTCGAAACTTTTTTATGCCCTTGAAAACTTCTTGGAATTTTTAGACATACCCTAAAAAATGCAAAATTTCAATAGTTTCTAAGAAATTATTGAAATTTTGCAATTTTTTTCAAAATCTCTGATTTTCAGGTATGCATTTTTTTAAATGTTATTATTTACAACGCACCTGTTTAGTATGGAATCGAACCGTAAGTTGACCGTATGGATTATCTTTGCTACTGATACTTGTATTTCGAGCACGAACAATTCGGGCTGGTTCCAAAGATTCAATAAACGTCCATCGAATTTGTTTATTGATGACATTGTGCTTCATTTCCTGAAATTTGATCAAGAATTAAAAAAAAATTTATTGACTGATTATCCACTGAAGTAAGTTGGATAAAATCAAATAATGTGATGAACTTACGGAATAAACTTTTTCTGTAACGTAATCTCTGAGCGTATCAAAATCTTTCCTGTGAATAAAATCAAAATCCGAATTGAATAGTGAATAGTCATTTTTGAAAGAGTTGCTTAGGGATCCTACCTAAATTACGTAACAGCCAGAGTTGGGAAGTAACTTGTTACAAGTAACTAAGTTACTGAAAAGTTACTTTATTTGTAACTTTTAGGGTAACTTCGTTATTTGAAAAAAAGTAACTTGTAACGTAACTTAGTTACGATTTTTGCAATAACTTGGAACTTTAATTTTAGTTACTCTGAAGTTAATTTGTGTTTTTTGTATATGATCTCCTATTAAGAAAGGTTTATGGGCTAGTTATGGGTAGAAAATTAATTTCTTTTAGTTCTGGATTCAGCTATTTTCTTGAAAATTCATTTTTTTTTGTTGAATTCAACTGTGATTGATTTCAAATTAAAGTTTTTTTTGGTTAAAATAATATCAACTATTATATTTTTCGTTGAGAATTAATCTATTTTGGTAAAAATTCAACTATTTTATTTGATTGAAAAGTAACTTTTCTGTTGAAAATTCATATTTTCCTTGAAAATGCTTGAAAATACAACAATTCAGTGGACATTTTTTCTTTCTTGTTTTAAAATTCGACATTTTGTTTCGAAATTGATCTCTTTTGGGAAAAAAATCTTATTTACTTTGCTTGAAAATTCAACTATTTTGATAGAATATTAATCTGATTTGTTTGAAGATTCATCTGTTTTGTTGAAAATTCGTCTTTTTTTGGTTGAATTCAACTGTGTTTGAGTTCAAATTAAAATCTTTTTTGATTGAAATAATATCAACTATTATATTTTTCGTCGAGAATTCATCTATTTTGGTTGAAAATTCATGCATTTTGTTAAAAATTCAACTATTTTATTGGGTTGAAAAGTAACTTTTTTGTGAAAAAATCATATTTTCGGTTTGAAAATGCAACTGTTTAGTAGAAAACTCGTCTTTTTGGTTTGAAAATTCACCAATTTAGTGGATATTTTTTTTACTTGGTTCGAAGTGCAGCTTTTTCGTTTCAAAATTTATCTTGTTTGGTAAAATAATCTAATTTTTTTGGTTTAAAAATCAACTATTTTGATAGAAAATTAATTTCGCTTGGTTGAGGATTCAGCTATTTTGTTCAAAATTCGTCTTTTTCCATTAAATTCAACTGTAAAGTCAACTATTTTGGTAGAAAGTTCAACTAGTTGGTTAAAAAATAACGAACGCTTTTGTTGAAAATTGTCTAAAATTCAGTTATTTGGTTGAAGATTCATAATTTTAGTTCAAAATTAATTTCTCGATGAAAATTTAACTATTTCCTTCCAAATTCGTTTTTTTTGTTGTTTGAAAATGCTAGAAACTTCAACTATTTGGTTAAAAATGTAATTTTTTGTTTGAAATTTAAAAGTTTTGTTGAAAATTAGTCTTTTTAGTTTGAAAATGGTAGAAAATTCAACTATTTGGTTGAAAATTAACTTTATTGACTTTTATTTATTCAACTTTAAGACTAACTTTTATAAGATTAACTTTCTTGATTTTGTTAAAAATTTAACTATTTTTGGTAAAAAGTCCAAATTTGGTTGAAAAGTAACTTTTTTGTCGGAAATTTAACTCTTTTGTTTTAAAATTCATTTATTTTTTTCAAAATTCAAGTATGTTTGTAGAAAGTCCAAATTTGGTCGAAAATTAACTTTTTTGTCGGAAATTTGACTCTTTTCTAGAAAATTCGTCTTTTTGATTTGAAAATGCTAGAAAAGTAAGCTAATTGGTTGAAAAATAACTGTTTTGACCAAAATTAATATTTTTGGTAAAAAGTCCAAATTTGGTTGAAAAGTAACTTTTTTGTTGGAAATTTGAAATGCTTTGCGGGAAATTAATCTTTTTGGTTTGAAAATGCTAGAAAAGTAAGCTAATTGGTTGAAAAATAACTGTTTTGACCAAAATTAATATTTTTGGTAGAAAGTCCAAATTTGGTCGAAAATTAACTTTTTTGTCGAAAATTTAAATCTCTTGCAGAATTTTGTTGTTGTTTGAAAATGCTAGAAAATTCAACTATTTGGTTGAAAATGTACTTTTTTGTTGGATATTTGAAATGTTTTGTTGGAAATTTGAAATGTTTTGCTGGAAATTAGTCTTTTTGGTTTGAAAAATATAAAAAATTGACCTATTTGGTTGGAAATTAGCTTTTTTGTCGAAAATTGAACCATTTGGTTGAAAATTCATGTATTTTTTTGAAAATTCATGTATTTTTGTAGAAAGTCCAAATTTGGTCGAAAATTAACATTTTTGTCGGAAATTTAACTCTTTTGTAGAAAATTCGTCTTTTTGGTTTGAAAATGCTAGAAAATTAAACTAATTGGTTAAAAATTAACTTTTTTCATCAAAATTAATATGTTTGGTATTAAAATTCAATCATCTGGTTGAAAACTCATGTACTTTGTTGAAACTTCACCTATTTTTGTAAAAAGCCCAAATTTGGTTGAAAAGTAACTTTCCTGTTGAAAATTCGTCCTTCTTGCAGGAAAATTGATTATTTCCTGTGAAAAAAATTTCATATTTTTTGGCAAAAGTACAACTGTTTTTTTTTTGTAAAATGTAACTAAAAAATCTTACTTTAATGCCTATTACTTCAATTAAGGTTTCATGAATTATCATCTTAGTTATTTTGACTTTGAACTATAAAGTGAAGGAAGTGAAAAAATGTCAATGTTTCCCTGTTAAATAAAATATAAAATAAAAAATTTGGAAGAATTTTATTTTTTCATTTTGAAATGCATGCTCAATATATTTTACATTCAGAAAAAACATTTCAGCAACACATGAGGTTCCACTTTTAATTCATCTCTACAAAAAATTCACATGATTGCTCGCATGTCCTCAGAGTTTACGACTTGTGCACGTTTTTTATATGTTTGCAATTTCAGAAATGTAGTGGAAACGTATGCCTCATATAAATTTTCAGAGAAAATTCGTTTTCCAAATTTTTTAACAATAAAGTTGTAAAATTTTTAAGGGCCCAGAAAACCTTTGTATATTAACAAAACAAATAGTCCTGATAATGAGATAGAACAACTATATTTATTTTCTTTTGTGAAAAAAAATCATTTATAAATCATACACTTATTGTTTTTCTCAACAAAATTTTTCAAACATAATTTGTGATTATTAAAAACCAAACGGATATGATAAGAATCTTTCAAGAAATACAATCAGCCCTTGCTTATAAGGATTCAAAAGTATATTTTTACAAATTTTATAAAATATTTTAAAACTTAGACTGCATACAAGAGATGAATTTATAATTGTGATTGATATGACCGAACTAAAATTCACTTTTAAATATTTAAAATATTTCAGAATAAAAAATACAGTGATTCTATAGCTTCGATTAATTCACATTCCATAATTTATTCGACCTGACTTGAAAAACAATCGAAATAATTAATTGTACATTATTATAGATTTTCAATATCATGTCAAGAGGATTCATAATGTGAAAATTTTTATAAACTGATTTGCAATTCACGAAAATTCTTTATCAGGAAAATAATTGAAAAGCAGTGGTTTCTAAAAGACTAAAAATTTTATTTGACAAAATAGAATCCCAAAAATTTTCATAATTTTTCATACTTATTTTAAGAAAATAAAAAACAGTAAAAAATGTTATCTGCGATTAATTTTTCAGTAAATGTTATTGATTGAAATTAAAAAAAATATATTCAATGATTCTGAATTGATAACGTTCTAAATCGAACAATCAGAGAAGGTAAAATTTGGAAAAAATTACAATATTTCGAATCGAAAAATCTCGAAATTCAATAATTTCCGATTAAAATTTCGGAAACAGGACAATTTAAAAACATTAAAAATGGATTTTTTCAGATTAGAATTTTTAAAACTGGATCATTTAAAACTCAAAGGAAATGAAATTTTCAAGTCAAAACTACTGAAATTCTAGAATTTTAAATTGTTATTAAATGATAAAAATGATTTTTATCTAACATTAAAATCGATTACACAAATTGTTCTAGGATCAAAAAATAAATTTACCATCAATTTCAACATTTGAAATGAATTTTTTTTTTTTTAATTTTAAACCTTGCACATTAAATTATTCTAAAAAATACGCTAAAAATGAAAAAAAATAAACAATTTTAAATGCGAAACATTACAAATCAAAACATTCCTACTAAGGAACTTTGAGAATGGAATGAATCCGAACTTCATTTAAAATTGAAGAAAATTTGAGTCACCCAGAATTGTAACTTAAGAAAACCTTTTTACGGTCAAATTCTTCAAGATTTGAAATATTTTAGAAAATTTCATATCGTTTGAAAATTAATAACTTTCAAAGTGTTAATTTTACTTTAAAAAATTCAGCCATTTTAATTTTAATTGCAAAATTAAAACTTATAAAAGGAAAAAATTATTCAATTTCAAATAGTTTAATTCTTATGATTATGATTATAATTCATTCTTTAAATTTTTCAGTCATATATTTTTCAATTTTAAGTGATCAATTTTTTTCATCTTTAACTAAAAATCGAACAATTTTAAGATATTACATACTAAGATTTCGAAAAATTAAAAAAAAAATAATAATTTTATACCTCTAAAATTCAAACTAAGCAATATTTTGAAATATTTTAAATATTATGAATATATTATGAAATATTATAAATATATGAAATATTTGTAATATTTGATATATATTAGTTTATATATATTATATATGTATTATTCTAGTTCCCAGCGGAACTAGAAAGTCATTTTTTTATACTTCAGAATGAAATCAATATATAAAAAAATATTGATATAAGACCAGTAGACTGAACATAATTAACATAAAATATTTACTTATAAATATCTATTTAATACCGTAACATAAAAAAATACAAACCCTAAGTTTATTTTTTTTCATCGCCTAATTGTATAATAATAATATAACATCCTATTGAAAAATTATTTATGACAAATTTGTAGCTTTTTTTTGGGTGAGCAACTTTTGTCTTCTAACTTTTTTCATAGTTTGTGTCATTTGTACAAAAAATTTTATTTTATTATTTTATTGTTTATTTTATATGAGTATGTCTGGGATTCCCGCGAGTTCTGATTAGGTATCTTGAATGACTCAATATGATTTCATACCGACATATGCATATATATCTGCCAATCTTAGATACAAGATTTTTTAAATAAATAATCATATTCTGCTGAAAATAGGCTATCTTTTATAACTTTATTAATTTTTGCATCTCATTTTATAAACCACTGGACACTTATAGCAAATTTGGTTCTTTGCAAATTTTTCTATATGTAGAAACGTAGAATGAAAATTGAAAATCAGTCTGAAAATCATTTCCTGTTATTGATAAGATTGCCTACATCAGTTATCAACCCACTGAAAAAGTTTTTAACCAATCAGAAATGTGTGCAAATAAGAAGGGGTATATACAGAGAAAACATAAATTCTCTTCAAACTCTTATAAATGTAGGTTTTGTAATCAAGAGCGGAAAGTATTGACTATTTTGCTAAATGTGGGGAATTATCTAAACAAAATTTGAAAAAGGAGGTAAATTATAAAAATAATTTAATTTTTGAAGCAATTTATTTCATGTAACTGTACGATTAAATTTAAATAATAAATACTTAAAAATAAATATTTAGTCAAAATATTCCATTTTCTAATCTGCTGTTTATTTTGTTTAAGTTTGATTTTCCCCGTTTTTCATTGGCCGAGAGTATTTTTTATTTTGAATATAAAAAAAAACCCAGAAACATTCTTGAATCCACAATTGTATTTTTCATAAAGTCTTGTATATCTCAGGCTGTTTATATAAAAAAATTTGACCCATTTATTTTTATGAAATTCAATGCTCTTTCATTAAACTTTTCAATAAACTTTTTCCTTTCAAGATAATATTTTTATAATACCATTGATAAAATCTTGATTTAGAAAAGAAGTTGAAAGTATAAGTCCAATCTCTCGTAAAAGATATTCAATTCTTTTTTCTGCGATTGATTATAAAAAATCTTTTCGATATTCACAGTTCACTCTATCGCCTTTAAAGTATTTTATAGTGCACAAATGGTAACAATTTTTTAGAAATTATTGTGAAAATTTATTTTGAAAAAAATCAAAATTGAAAAATAGCTCGAAGGCTGGGAAAACTTTTTTTTTTAAATATTTTGTCACAAGTTGATATATAGGGCTGCCACATAGTCATTCAAATCACTTTTAGTCAAGTTTTAAAGAAAAAGTCACTTTAATCCATCTCATTTTAAATTTTATCGAAAAAAATTAATTAGGCTATGTTAACAAATTCCTCCCTTTCCCCTATTTTCGAAAAATTTCTCCTTTTTCTTTTTTTGCTCAGATCCGAACTCAGAATTCATCTTTTTTGGTTCAAAATTAATTTTTTTTAGGTTGAAAATTCAGCTATTTGGGTGAAAATTCATCGTTCTTTGTTGAAACTTAAAATTTTTGTTGAAAATTTATCATCTCTTTTCTGGTGAAAATTGCATCATTTTCAGTTGTAAATGCAACTATTTTGTTGATAATTAATAATTTGATTTCGTTGAAAATTGAACTATTTTGTTGAAAATTGATGTTTTAAACTGAAAATTTAACTATTTCATTTTCTGTCAAACATTTATCTTTCTTTATAGAAATTTAAAATTCTTCGCCCAAAATTCACCTGTTTTATTGAAAATTTAACTATTTCTCCCTAAAAATGAATTTTATTTGTTTTAAAATTGTTTTTTTGTACTACAAATTTAACTATTCTTTTTTTGTTGTGGAAAATTTGAGTGTATTGTTGAAAATTGGTCTTTTATGATAGAAAATTAATTTTTTGGTTTGAAAAGATATTTTTTTGGTTGAAGATTCATAATTTTAGTTCGAAATTCATTTCTTCAACCATAAATTTCAGTATTTCATTTTTGTGTGGAAAAGCAATCTTTTTTTATAGAAATTTAATCTTCTTGTTCATAAATTCATCTGTTCGGTTGAAAATATAACTATTTCATTCAAAATTAATTTTCTTTTGTTGGAAATAAATTTTTTACAGAAAATTGATCCGTTTTATTTTTTGTTAAAAATTCATCTTCTGGGTTGAAAATTCAACTTTTTGTTGGATTTTTTATTTTTTTAATACAATTTACACTTAAAATATTAATAAAATTGAAAACGAAAATTTATAAATTTTCAAATTTATATCATTTTAAGCAATTTTAAGCTAAAAACATTAATTTATACAATAAAACTTTTTTTGGAATCTTTTTAAAGATTCCCTTGAAAATTTGTTTGAAAAAATCATTTAAAAATTTTCCGGGAATCTAATAATAATTTCATTATCTTGGAACTCGAATTTTTCCTACCGTTTTTTTCAAAATCCTGCAAAAGTAAAAAATTACCTTAAAATCATCCAAATACTTTTTTGAAAATTTTGGAAATCTTATTAAATAATCGGTTAACATTAATTTTTCCAAAAAATAAATTATTATTAGTCTTTCTAAGAATTTTGATACAAATTTTGTATTTATTTAAAACTTTTCAAAAGACTTAAAAAGCTTATGAATTTTGTGTTCGACATTTTTGAAACTCTACATTGTGTTTCGAATGTTTTGAAATTTTTCAGGTTTTAAATTATTTTGGAACCTTTTCAAAACTTCTAAATATATTTTAAACTTACTTGATTATTTTCCGAATTAATAATTGTTCAACTGTCATTTATTATTCAATTTTTTTTTATATTTCAAATTTTCGCAGCAAACTTACGAATTTTTTTTATTTTCTTAAAATCTTTAAAGATCCTTAAAAATCTTGAAATTTTATTACGAAATCTTCAATAATCTGAATTTATTTTTTCATTTTTCGAAATCTTTTCCAGGTTCAAATTAAGTTTGGATCTTCTCAAAATATATCAGTTTAAAATTGTTTATTTTTTAATATTTGATTTATAATTGAGGATTTTGAATGGAAATTAAAATATTGCTAAATATTCAAAAAAATGTCTTATTTAATTGAAAAAACCACAAAAAAATCATTTTTCGAAAAAGGGCTCTATTTATGCACATGTATAAGCCTTCAGATTATTTGGTGAAAATATTACATCAAACAATTCATCATTGTGGCCGTATTTTGCATTATTATTATAAACCAACTTATTTGAATCACCTTAAGTCTGAGAGAAAGCTTCCTCGTTTTTTGTAATAATTTATTATATATATATATATATATAT
>JAABKJ010001808.1:0-29457 GCA_011634705.1 Andricus grossulariae
AGTAACCTGAAAAACGCTTAACGTATCAAGTTTTTAAACTTGAGATAAACATAAATTTAATTTATACACATTTTTCATGTCAAATAAATAATATTGTAATAACCTTAAAGTCTGTCCCTCGATTTTTGCCATTTCAGACGTCACTACCGTACGCCTTATTTTCTTGTAAATTTTTGTTGTGACAATTGAGTAATAAATACAGAAATATAAAGCGTATCGTTTAATACAATATTCTATAAAATTGAGCTTAAAATATGAACTCTTTTTCTTGTGAATTCGATATTAAAACTGAAAAGTGCATTTTGACAACAAAACCATCATTACCGTACGTGAGTTAAAAAATGGTTTCGGAGTAAAAAAAATTTATAAAAACCATTTCGTTACTTGCGCCGCGGTGTTTTCTTTTATAAATAGGTGACTTTTTATGATTAAAACCTGTTATTTTTTTATAAATATTAAAAAAGGCTAAACTTCGTCAATTTTCTCGCATCATTCACGCGTGCGCGTGGATCAGCGTTTGTTTTATGTTTCCTAACCTCTATTTATAAATATACAGATCTTAGAAATTGAGCTAAATAAGTTAATTAGAAAGGAACAGATGTGTTACAAATTATATTACATCACAGGTAGGTAGATTTGTTATTAATAATATACTTTATGCTTTATGTAATTTTTATTCACAATTGTGACCAATTAATGAATTTTGTAGGTTCCAAGTTTTATATGTAGCCAGTCTCAATCGTCTCAATAAAAAGTAGAACTTCTTTTGAAATTAAAAAAAAAAATTTACATATTGCTCAAATTTGAAGAAATCTCGTGTGAGTTACAACCTGTATAATAAAAAATATAATTTTACCTAAATGGCATATATTGCAGTATTCGCTTTTGAACTTTTTTCAAGGTCGCGCTCTCTTTCTTCAAACTCTTAACCTCAAATCCACTTTCCGTATTTCATGTAAGAATTTCATTATTATTTCTTATTTTCAAAACTGCCCCTTTTGGATTTAAAATTTTGTAGATGTGATAAGATCAATTTCCGTTATGAAATATATAATTCCTAATAATAATGTGATTGCCACTGTAGGTACTTAAATTTACCTACAATTTGACAATTACCCATTTGCATTTCGTCAAAATTTGGTCGTTTCTGGTTCTCGGAGTTAAAACCTTTTTAAATTTCTAAAAATGTTGTGAATATAATTTTCTTTACAACCGACGGCAGTAGCTCAGTGGCGGTTCTCGACTCATCGAGTTCTCGAATGTTAAGCATGCCCGATGCGGTTAAGACTCAGATGGATGACCGTTCGCGATTCTCGCTTAGTCGTATTTTCACTGCATTTAACTACTGTCGAGCAGGAGTTCTGAAGCCGAGGAATGAATGTGGGCACTCGATGATATCGAATGTCTACATCCAAACTGGTCTGTCGGTAATCGACTGTGCTCAGAAGTTTTTTGGTTTTCTGCAGTTTTCCACTTCTCTGACCAAATGTTCAGAAATTGTTTGGATGCTTATAATAGTAGTAGGGGTAATTGGGAATTTGGAAAGGGAGGTGAGCTTCAAGGGTTTAATGTCTGATCATTGACTTTAACTCACAGAAGGAAAAAACCAGTAAAAGTTGTAATAATATTTGGACTCACACGTTGTAGTAACTAATTCGAAGGAATTGTCAAAGGAGATTTCGGTACGTGCAGATTGAAAGGAAGAGAAAGCGTAAAAGATACCCCTGTGGTTCGAGGGATACTGTTCGATATAAAACCTAGAAGTAGTTCAGTAATTGGATTCGAGACTCTCGAGGAAAAAAAGGACTCGAGCGTCATGTTCTGCATCCCAAGGTATTTTCTTGCAGCAACAGTGCGGAGTATGCGATAATGAGAGGAACAGTTGAAATTAGCCTAGTTAGTAAGTTAGAATTAGGAAGATTTCGAACTGAATGTGGGTTGTATCGCATCGATGGAGCATCGTCCTCCCTTAAACTCTTCATTTAACATTAGCACGCTCCGTTGCTCGATCTAGAAATTGGTTTCACGAGTGAAATATCTTGAGGAACTTGCCCGTTTAGAGTTTAACCCACTGTAGCGGACACACTGATACTCCAAACTAATCCTTTGTGTTCGGAACTTCCGAGTTTCGGACAAAATACAAGAATTTCCTGTATCTCTTTGACTGCCGACCAGTATTAATTTGGTAGAGAAGCAGGCGTTATAAATCAAAAGTGAAGTTACGGTAGCGTGCGTAGGGTGGCTGAAAAATTGCACTTTTAAAATTCCCTGACTTTTCCCTGATTTCCCTGAATATTTTTTCATTTTTCCTGACCAGTAATGCTCGAAAGCTAGCATGTTAATCTTGTAGCATTATTAACATAGAATCTTTTATAAACGTAATAAAACAATTTCAGAATAAAATTTGTTTATTATTTATTTATTTCAACTGAAAAAGATGACTTCTACCATAAAAGATGAATTTTCAATCCAAAAGGACGAATTTTCAACAAAACAGTTGAATTTTCGACTAAAAAATATTAATCTTCAACCAAATAATTGATTCTTTTAGTTACTTAGATTCATTTTGATTCCAAAGGGACGAATTTTCTGTCCAAATAGACAAATGTTAAAAAAACAGGTGAATTATCGTCAAAAAAAGATGACTTTTTAATAAAATAATTAAATTTTCAACTACAGAGTTAAATTTTTAACCAAATAATTGGATCTTCTACCTACAAAAATACATTTTAATCAATTAGTTGAATTTTTAAACCAAAAATATGAATTCTTATTAAAAATGCAAAAGTTCATATTTCAAATTAAAAGAATGAATTTTCAACAAAGTAGTTTACTTTTCAGCCAAAGAATTGCATTTTCAAAAAAATAATTAAATTTTTAACCTTATGGTAGAATTTTTAATCAAATAGTTTAATTCTCAGTAAAAAATGTAATATGTATGTCATCTACATGTAATATGTGTATGTGATACGTATATGCAGTCTCTCGATATTTCAACTAATAAAGATAAATTTTTAATAAAAAATGAAATAGTTTAATTTTTAGTAAAAAAAAATGTCCAACAAAACAGTCCAATTTTTTACCAGAGATGAATTTAAAAAAAATGAATTTTTAAACAAGGAAGACGAATATTTAACAAACAAAGATTTTTAAGTCAGGGAAAAAATGAATGCAAATTGTTGAATTTTCATGCCAAAAAACGAATTTTATGTGAAAAAGTTAAATTTTCAACGCAAAAATATTAATTTTCAACGAAAAAGTTAATTTTCAATCAAACAGTTACATTTTTAACCAAAAACGAGGAAATCTTAAGCCAAGCAGATTAGTTTTCTACAAAACATACGCATTTTCATCTATAGAAGATCAATTTAAAAATGGAAAAATTACATTTTCAGTTGAAAAAAAATTCAACAGAATAGTTAAACTTTCAATCAAAGATAAATGTCTTTAAGTTGTGAAAAAAAAACTTAAAAAAATGGATTTAAGACCATGTAAAAAGGAAAACAAAAATAAATTAAATGAAAAAAGGTGAGATAAAGAGAAATTAAATAAAATCAAATTAACTAACTAAATATAATTAATTAGAAAGATCTGAACAACACCGTAACATCAAAAAATAAAATGATGAATCTTCAATGAAAAATAATTTTTGTTTAAATTGGTTCAACCTTCAACCAAGCAGTTCAATTTTCCAACAAGGAAGATGAATTTCCAATTAACAATGTTATAGTAGATATTTCTAACATGAAATATTTTTATTTTAAATAAAAAAACAGTTGAATTCAACCAGAAAGAGAATTTAAAACAAAAAAATTGAATTTTAAACCAAGGAAGATTACAGTTGAATTTTCAATACCAAAATATGAATCTTCAGCCAAAACGGACGACTTTTTACCCAATTTGTTGAATTTTCAACTAAATAATAAAATAAGTAACTGAAAATATAATCACTAGGAGGAGATACCTAAAAAAAAGAAGAAATAGAAATAGAAATTTAAGCAAATAAAGTACTAACAAGAATATAATATCAAGGTAGCCGTAAAACTTGATTTTAAAAATTCCCTAATTTTTCCCTGACTAATTTTTCATTTTCTCTGACGATTAATATTCAAAGACGAGAATATGAATCTTGTAACATTTTTAACATGGAATATTTTTTAAACGTAATAACAAAATTTCAAAATTATCCTTGACAGTTATTTAAAGTGCCTCTGATAGAAATTCCCTGAGTTTTGCCAGTTTTTTTTTTCAAATTCCCTGACTTTTCCTGAGCAATAAAATTCTGTGTCTTTTCCCTGATTTTGACGTTTTCCTTGACCTACGGCCACCCTGATAAGCCAACTTAATAATGCTACAAGAGCAAAGTTAGGGAAGCGACGTCTAGTGTGGAGCACCAAAATCTATCGCTAAATTTAAAGAACAATAAAAACAATTTTGTTGTAGCTATATATAAATCATGTAGTTCAACATCTCAGGTTTATTCTATATATAGCCAAAATGATATTGGAATTAACTGAAAACGTTAATTTCAGGTTTGCCTGAAAAGTGCACCTGCGATAAGTTCCCTAATGTAGCAGTCTTTATCTGTCTCATAATAGCAAATCAAAAAGGACTTTATAATAGTATAAGGACAATTTTCAGTGAAATAAGGTGTTAGGAAAAAGTTGTTAAATTTGTAATTAATTAAATATGAGTTTAAAAGATATTCATAAGATTTCTGTCGAAAAGGTTACGCACCTTACCTAAAAACCAGTGAAGAAAGATTATGAACATGATTAACAATGTCAAATAATATTACACTATCAGAAAAATATTTTGCTACGGATGTTCTGATATTGAAAAAAATCTATTATTATTTAAGTATGTATTTCTATAACTGTACACAAATTTATGTATCGTGCGCCACATTAGGTGTTCGCGCATAGTATATGAGTAAACACGTTTCATGCCAAATCTAATTAATTTTACTGAACATTAAAGCACTAAAGCATCCACAAAACTTTCAAATATAGATAAGACAATAAAAATGTATAAGTTCACTGCAAAATAATTTATTTTTTATTGCTTTTGTCCCGCTTTAATGATAAATACGAAACGTCAAAAAATGAATTGACTAAACTTTTTAGGATTAACATGAAACAATGGCATTATGCCAATGGTATAATTGTTTTTCCGGCCATCACTCAATACATAAATAGATTCAATTATGTGTCCTAAGTTCTATCAGAATGCTATTTTCTTAAATCGGGGTGACGTGTGTTGTTGTAGTCTGGAATCGATCGAAATTGCGGTTACAGTTGCTTGTTATAACATAATTAGCAATTCTGCAGTTCTGCATTCCCAGGTTACAGGAGGAATTAGAGACATCTCAGTGTCAAGGGATGGTTGTAGTTCGACTAACAGTTCTACATTTGCAGTAACAGATTTGTGGTATGGCAGCTCTGAGCAAACTGTCTTGAGAGGAGAACAAAGTTAGTCTTCCAATGTCGGCGAACGACTCTCACGGAGTTGTCTTCATCAAGAGTAGTGTATAAACTCAGCCAAAAGCACTACATAGTATTTTAATTAAAATAGGGCCTTAGACGTCACCATGATTGCAAAGAAGGAAGGGAAACGAGAAGGGGGTGTTTAATTTGCCCCTGGGAATGGAAATTCAGCGTTCCTAATAGGAAATGGACTGCTGCCAAAGATAAAGATTGGTCAGAGCGAACTCCCTCGACAATGAATATCTGATGATGATAAAATAGTTTGAATTTATGTTTTAGTGAGGTAAATGTGACTCTTATCGATACTCTAATGCCAATAATAGATGTGCTGCATTTTATGGCAAGTGCCCGTACAGCATTTTCTTTGGATGTTTTTCCAAATTTAGAGCTCATTCAAAGAGATAAACTCAGAAAAATGTTTCAATCAAACAAAGATTGGTTTGACCCTATACCAAAGATAGAATTTGTTTGATTCAAATTAATTCTTTTTAGTTAAACAGGAGTATGTTTGATTTAAATAAATTGTATTTAAATCAAACCAAAGAAACATTTGTTTTATTCTTTTAAACCGAATGATTATCAAGAGGAACGACAATAAATTTGGCTTATAATAGGAGACAATAAGTCGCTTTCCCCCATAAAACCTAATATTCTTACAAAAATCATTCTGAAGAGCAAAAAATTGTATCCATATGAAAATTGGCATAATTTTGTTTGGGTGCTACAAAATATGATCCGTTGCACAAATTTCCATGCATTTGTGAAATTAAACTTTTTCACGAGTTTTTCCGCGCAATCTAACCAAATATCCAAAACTGAGAATCTTATACAAGTGTACTTTTTATTCGCTATTACTAACGAAACTGCACCAACCAAGCTTTAAAATAAAATTAACCTGTGTGAAAAATAAAAAAAAAATCGCTAAACTCAAAATTTGTTATTCACAGAGAGAGGTAGTTAATTATAAATAATGAAGTGGCCGATTAGACCCGTTTGGCGGTAGATGAAGGGTGTCGCGGTGCAATCATGTAAGTGCTACTTTTTTCAAAACACGCTCTATTGGCTTACAAATTCTCTAGAATTCAACTGCACATTGTGGTGAAAAAGTTGAGTTCTAAATTGTTTAAGCAATTTATTTAAATATATGCGAGATACGGAAAAACTAATAGCGCCATTCGATTCTGAGGAAAAATTATATAAAATCTATGTAATAAATAGTTTATTGCTCTGCCCAATTGTTTATAGATAGTATGAATAAAAATTCTATACCACGTAATTATTTATTTATGTTAGGTCACCAATTAGGTTCATAAAAAAATTGCGAAACATATAGGCTTTATGCTATTAGCTTTCTAATGATTTTCTGACAAAATAATTTTTGTGCAAGTTTCAAAAAATTGAAAAATTACAAATTTTCCTTGTTGAGCCTTGTATTTTTCTCGTAACATGTTTCTGGCATTTCGCTGATAAACTTTATGTTAATTAGAGTTTAAAAGAACAATTTAAAAAACAACATTTTCATGGCACTCACATGGTTAATAACCATTGTTTATGATCTCGAAAGTACTTTATCATTGTTTTTAAATGATTTGAATTCACATTATAAGTACAAAGAATACTACCAACAAATTTGTATAAAATTCAATATTTTGTCAAATGAAAACAATTTTGGCATAATTTATAATAATTGAAGTATTTTGTTTCAGACTTGAATATATATTAAACAAAATCGGCACTTTTTAAAGAAGAAAGTGGAAGGTTTCACGACAGCAAGATAGCACAATTATAATTTCGAACCAATGAGAATTTAAAAGAGAATTCAAAATTTAAGAATTATTGCAAATTATCAGCTTTCAAAATAATTGAGAGTATTCAATATTTATCAAATAATTGTTTTTAAATCGGAGTTGCTTAAAGAATTTTTGTCTATTATAGTCTTGTAAATAACAATACTGCTCGATATTCCATTTACGAAATTTCAATTACATAAAATGAGCTTAGTTTGATACACTAATATGATGTTTAAAGTCTGCTACACAACAAATGAGAGTTTATAGATCGAAAAAAATTGCGATTCAGTGAAAAAAATTGTGGTCTGGCATCCGAAAAATGTATTTTAAAAATTTTGAAATCGAGTAATATCATCTGTTCAGTTTTTGGATTAAAAAATTTTAATTGGTAACAATTAAAAAAATCTATTAGTTAAAAAATTATTGTAATGTTTTTGTATATACAGTTTTTGCTAGTGAACATTAATACAAAATTATAAATAAAAAAATTCATAAACCATACATGAAAAACATGTTCTTAAGGGTTGAGTTAAATGTATACTTTTTTTGGAAAAAGTTGAATATGTAGAACCTTAAATTTCTTCAGCTTGAACCAAAAAAACATATAATGTAAAAAAACATGCAATTATATTTCTTTCATGGAAAAAATTATTATCGTTGTTAAAAAAAAGCAAAAACATGCAAACATGTAATTATAAAGAAAAGAAAAAAAAACGTGTAATTATATTTATTTTGTGGAAATAGTTGTGTTTAAAACGTTACAGTTCAAGATAAAGAAATTTCAGATATGACATATATAACTTTTTTCAAAAATTTTCATTAAAAAAAATAGCCTGCTATACGCAGTTAATCGGTAAATTTTCATTTTTATCCATGGGTCCCTCACCTGCTAGGTGCGTCCCTGGGTTGTCTCTGTGACTACTGTTTTGGCTCCTCGATACTATCATCTTCGGTAGTATAGTGGTAAGTATCCCCGCCTGTCACGCGGGAGACCGGGGTTCGATTCCCCGCCGGAGAGATTTTTTTTTGCTTTTTTTAATAAAAATAACTTTTTAAGTGCCTATCCTTCCTGCGGTTTATTTTTTGTGTGAAAATATTATATTCAAATTTCCCAAGGCAATGAAGTACATTCATATTAATAATAATTATTACAGCTCTTGAGTAATCTTGCTTCAAAAGAATGTATAAAATACACATTATATGTATATCATTATCTACCATGAATCCAATTAGAACAATTTTATTCTTAGAATGAGAAATGAAAGTTTAAACTTATTTCTTTCATATTCGTAAAAAAAGAGTATAAGGTTCTCCAAAGGCATATTTTTCTGAGCTCTCCATTCAAAATCATATTTTTTGCCATTCACTTACAACGTAATAATTTTCCGCTTGGAAAACTCTGCATCTCTGCAATATCTTGCGGAGACCTTTAACTCGAAGAGATATTTTAACAAGAAACTTAATATTTCGGAGGCTTCTTCACAGAAACTCGTCCGTATTTTTCTGGAATTTAGTTCAAATTTAAAATATAGTTTAAAAAAATGTTTATTGCAGAACAAATAGATGGAAATAAATAAGCATTAGAGTGGTCCAAAATAAGAGCCTGTTTGGATTTTGTCGAACGCCGGTAAATATTTATAGCCTAGCCGAAAAAAATATACCCATTTTCTTTTTTTTTGTAGTTTCATTTGTCAGTCCTCAGCAATTTTTGAATGTTAAGCAGTCCGCAACATTTTCAAAAGAAAATACAATAAAAAATTTAAATTATTCGAATCAATATATTTTTTTAGTTACCATATCGGACAACTGCATTGGAAAATTTTCATTTAAACCTCGCACAAGGATATAGGGTTGAAACTTTTTTTGGTTTTGCCCGACATCGAGCAAATGTAATAAGTGAAATAAAATCCGAGAACTGGGCCTTTGAATAAAAATTTGATTTTTTTTTAAATTTTCCTATAGCTTTCTGAGTGTGTGGATGAACAAAACGCAGTTTTTCGATAAGAATATAGAGTTAAAACTCTTTTTGGTATTGTCCGCCATCTTTTTAACCCAACAATAAAAAAACTTATTTGAGTAATGTCAAAAAATGTTTGTATTTTCGTTTATAAACATTGCAGACTTCAGTTACATAATTTTGAAAGATTCTTGTAAAAGTAATGTTAAAGTACAAAAATGTGAATCCACCCTAAGAATTCACCTGCGAGTCCCAACAGGATTCAACTATTCAATTGAATATTGCGATTTTGGCAGAATAATAGTAGTTGTAAGATTGTTACATAATATTTCTGAAATAATAAAAGTTGACATCATATATCCATCTTGAAATCTATGAAAACAAATAACTCCCAGATTAAAGAAATTGGTTCATAATTTCTTATGAAAAATTAAACTTGAAAAAGAAGTTGTAATTTTACGTGTTTCACTCCACAAGAGGAGCAATTGCTTTCCGAGGGCTAAAAAATGACTAAAAACCCAAAAAATATATATATTTCTTTCCACCAGGCTATACATATTTTGCGGTGCCCGAGAAAATTCGAAAACCTCTTATTTTGGACCGCCCCAATAAGCAATTGAAATTGCACCGTCGAGGTGTATGTGAAGTTAAACATAAATAATAGCAATCGAAAGATCTTGCAATTACCCTATGTTTACGGGCACTAAATAATATAATCAATACTCTCTTACACTGCCACTTGAATAGACAGATCTGATTATAGCCTCCTAATTGGGTACTGGCCTTGACTAGTAATTCGCAAGGCGCGAGAAATCCCAATTAAATTTCACCAATTCATTTGCCTATAAATTCGATCGCTCAGCCAAACCTGCAATAAAGATTATTTACCAATATCCGTTCCCTAACAGTAAGATTAAACGAAGAACCTCCAACCATTGTATTGTTAAATTTATTCTGATGAGCATGCAGTTATACGTGACAAGCATTTACATTGCCGAAACCGACAAAGGATTTTTTACGGAAAGTCTTAAATTGCAGCCCACGTTAAGTTTTTATATTAGTGAAAGTCAAAAAGTCAAAAAGTCATAAAGTATAGATTCTATTGTAATAATCACTTACTGCATTTAGAATTTTATAAAAAGTATTGTTACACTACAATCGGAAATTTCCTACATGGTTCGAGACATGGTTAGCTCGAGTGGTATTAAAAATCGATTATGACTTCTAAACACGATAACTTGGTCGAAAAAAAGCTTAACATCTTTTTTAAAAAGGGTTAGAAATCTTATGGAATTTCATGTCGAATGACTCCCAGTAGAGACATTTCTGAAAGTTTGAAGAGGATATATCACGTCATGAGTTCTACAAAAATTTAAGAATTTCTCGAATATCGTACCTCGACTTGAACTCGTGTCATGGACTAAGGAAGTTGTAGCAAGAAGGTAAAATTTACACGAAGCAATTCTTAAAACTTTATCTTTAATTTGAGCCAATAAAAATTCAAAAATCTTTATAGGTTCCCGAGTTATGACTAAAAATATCCAGGCGTCTCTGCGTCGTGTTTCGGTCAGCTTAAGTAAGGAGGCCATGTTGAAACACGATAACTTGGTCCAAAAAAGGTAGACATGTTTTTAAAAAAAGTTTAGAAAGTTTATAAAGTTTCATGTCGAATGACTTCTAGCAGAGATATTTCTGAATTTTTGAAAAGAATATATCACGTCAGATGTTTTCCAACAAAATTGAAGAATTTCTCGAATTTCATACCCTGACTTCAACTCGTATCATGATCTAGGGAAATTATAGCAAGAAGGTAAAATTTACAAGATGCAATCTTTAAAATTTTATCTTTCATTTGAACCAATAAAAATTTGAAAATTATTACAGGTTACCGAGTTATGAGTCAAAATATCCAAGCGTCTCTGGGTCGAGTTTCAATGAGCTTAAGCAGGAAATCCGACCGAGAGCGCAACTGTGTAACACGACTCAGAAACGCTTGGACATTTTTAGTCATATCTCGGGAACCCGTGAAGATTTTTCAAGTTTTGTTAGCTTAAATTAGAGATAAGATTTTAATTATTATTTTACGCTAATTTCATATTTTTTCTACAACATTCCTGGGTCACGGCAGAAGTTGAAGACAAGGTGCAAAACTCAAAAAATTCTTGAATTAAAAAAAATAACTTCACACGTGATATATCCGCTTCGAAAAGTCAGAAATATCTACTCTACGCGTCATTTACGTAGAATTTTATAAGCTTTTAAACCGTTGGAAAAATGTCTGACTTTATTTCCAATCGAGTTATCGTGTTTCAAAGTCGAAAGCGATTTTAAGTACTGCTCGAGCTAACCATGTAGATTATTTCCGACGGTAATGTACTTTCATATCTTTGAAAAGCAAAGATATATCATTGCTCATGCACTAGGATGTAAAAATATAAAATAAAGTATAATTTTATAAATTATATTCCCCTGGAGTTCACTAATCCTTTGAAAGGAAGAGGAAAAAGGAAGTAAAATGAGAGTGCATTTCAGTAATAAGAATGACCTAAATGTGCAATATTTATATTTCACAAATATAGCATTAGTAGCAGGGATTCAATAACAAAATTGAAATTCTGCCAACTCTGGAAACCTCCGATGCAAACAGTAAGCTGCATTCGAGACCCAAATGTCTGCCATCTGGCACTCAGTATATCAACCCTAAAATACTTCTAAACAACGTTCTCTAGATTTTTTGTAAAGAAAAAGGGGGCCAATTTACTTGGGAAACTGATATCTTTTCTTTTGTCTTTCACAGATTACATAAGTATACGGTGTGAAAGAAGACAATTCATTTCAAGCTAGAAATTAAAATTGTAAAATATCAAAGAAACCTTTCATCTAATTCTCTTCTGGCATATTTTGCCGATTTTAATTTTCTCTTCTGGAGAGAGGAGTAGCAAACCTTATTTCCAAATATATCCCAAACCCTTTTCCACGAGGAAATGTACCGAAGCACGGAAGTAACCAAAAAAAACGTACTCTCGCTGACAAAATAAGATTAGGCACTTAAATAGACATGTTCTTTATTTTCCAATCCTGAATATTTTTCCGCAGATGAATTTTTAAGCTTGTTGGATTTAACCTGGAATTATTTGGAATTCAGGATAAATTCTTTGAAATTCAAAAGAAATCAAGCGCGAGTTCGGTCACACTCATCGCCCTTTCCAAGTTTCATACAGTTTTTGACGGAAATTAATTTTTAAACTTGTTAAAATAATCCGAAAATTCTTTGGAATTATTTAGAATCTTACCGAGAAAGAAATTACGTTTACTATGAAAAATGCCGGAAGAAAAAATTCAAATCCGGCATATCTTTCCGGAAGGCAATACTCGACCTAAAAGTAAAAATTAGAAAATTCATATAGTTTCCAAATGGAAAAATTGATAATATGTGAATACTATATTAAAATCAATTTCAAAACGCCTCAAACTGGATGAACTTTTAACCAAACAGTTGAATTTTCAACCAAAAATAAAAACGAACTTTCAACCAAATAGTTGAATTTTCAACTAAAATAATGAATGTTCAACTGGAATAATTGCATTTTAAACCAAAAAAGATGCATTTTTGAATCGTTTACTGGAATATTTAAATTATCAACCAAAAAGATAAAATTTCAACCAAGAAAATTAATTTTCTATCAGAATATACGATTTTCAACAAAATACATCAACTTCAAACAAAAAAAAAGATAAATTTGCAGCCAAAAATTAAATAGTTAAATTTTCGACTGCAAAAGTTAACATTTCAGTTAAAAAAAAATGAATTTTCAACCAGAAAAGATTGAATTTAAAAAAAAATAGTTAAATCTACAACCAAAGAGATCAATTTTTAATTATAGTGTCGAATCTTCAATAAAATAAAATGAATTTTAACAAAAGAGTTTAACTTTCAACCAAGTAGTTGAATGTGAAACCAAAAAGATGAATTTTCAATTAAAATTATGAATCATCAAGAGGAATAGTTCATTTTTAACCAAAAAGATTAGCTTTAAAGCAAGAAGGTAATTTTCTTCCAAAAATTCAGCTAGATTATTTAAATTTTCAGTTAAAAAAATTAATTTTCAACAAAATAAACGAATTTTCAACAAAATTGTTTAATTTAAAACCAATAAACCAATATAAAATACGAATTTTCAACCAAAAACGTGATAGTTGATACTTCAACCAGAAATGATTTTAATTTTTAACCAAAAATATAATAAATAAATTTTCAGTAAGAAAAATGCTCAACAAATACAAAACTAATTTGCAACTAAATAGTTATATCTAGTAATATAAAGCTATTTTAAAAAATCAAAAAACATTTTTATTCAATCATATATTTTACAATAATGCTAGTATGTAAGTAAATTTTTTTACTGAATTATAATTTATATTTGCCTTTGGTTAACTGTAACATATTCCAAAAAGAGTGTATTTCTTCTAGGACGAATATTAATGAAATATGAACGATAAATTTAGTTTTTAAAATAGAAACAAAGCTATGGTAATACAATTCCCCGGAAAATGTCGAGTAAGTCAATTCAGAGATTTCATTCACGCGACACGTTTCGCCTACGTCTCTTCTGTGGTGCTGTCTCAGACATTGGTAATCCGCGTTACTTCGACCCCACATGTCGACAAACGTAGCCAAACCAGCCACCGTGCTACCGCAGACCCATTAAAGTGACTATAGATTCATAATAAAATCACAAAACCACGAATGCACGTAACCAAAAAATGAAAAAACTTTACTTTGAAAACATTTAAAATCTAGTTGAATTTTTAGCAAATAATTTCTAGGAGGCTTTTTTCCTAGGAAAATTTCTGAAAGGAAATTTCTAGCCTTTAAGTCAAATAATGGGCTTAATTTAAACTGTAACAAGATTAAGCCACAAAGAATATGTGAACGGTGTCTAAGAAGAGCCCCCTTCTAAGACGGGACCTCCTGAATATTTTTATATAAGGGGCATTTTTTTAATGTATCCACCCCTCCTTTCCCCTTTCCACCCCTACTACCCATCACCAAACTTCACTCTTGGCTTTCCATCCCTTCCCGAAATTCTTCCTCCACTATTTCTTTCCTCTTCACTTCCCAAGCTAACACTCCTCTTTCCCTAATATGCTTCACCAGTCCTCACTTTCCCTCCCCTACTCACCCGCCCAACCATACTATCTCTCTCTTAACTTCTCTTATTACCCTACCGCACTTCCAATCATTTCCCCTATTTCCCCGCCCTAATTTTCCCTCACATTCTCTACTTACCCTAACCTAATTTCCCCTTAATTCCTCAATTCCTCTACTCATCCCTCCCATCACTTCCACTCTTCCCCTTCTCTTATTTCCCTCATACCCCCTACTTCCACTCCTCACATTTACCCTAATTTGCCCACTTCCCCCTAATTTCCCCTACTTCCCTTCACCTCATTTCTCCTCACTCCACCTACTACTCCTTTATCATTACTCCTAACTTCCCCTCACTTCCCCTACTTTCCATCTTCTTATTTCTCTTCCCCCCAAAAAAAATACAACGGACAGACGCATGGACGGACGGACAACCAACCGAAAATATAAGGGGCTACGAAACCCTGAAAATGATCAGACTCAAAGTTGGACAAAGTATAGTCCTACTGAATGATAGTTTATGAAGCAAATTTTTTGGTCATCTAGAAGAATATTTAAAGAATAAGAGAAGGTGAAATTGTGGACTTTTGTTGACCTGCATTTTTCAAAATCAAAAAAAAAAATTTATTTCTTTTTTAAATTAAACAAATTTTTTAATTTTTTATAGGTCTTAAAATATTAAAATAAAGGTTAGGGTTCTCCCTTTCAAATCCGTGAAACAAAATGTGTTTATTTTTTTATTTTTTGAAAATTAAATTTTGCCAATTCTGTTTCAGAGAAACCGTCTCGTCCGAAAGAGTTGTAGTCCTTAAAATCAGTTTAAAAAGTTTTGTTTACTACAGTTTCGATAGGATTTTTTCCGTTCGTTTCAATTAACATAAACATTTCTTTTAAATCCTATTATTTGACTTTCAAAAATGAAGCTTAGTACATCTTTCGACGAAAAAAATATTTTACCTTCATTTTGAAAGGTGAAATAAAATTTTTCAAACACATAATTATGATTAATGAAAAGGACGGGAAAATCCTATCGAAATTTTAAGAAAAACTATTTCTTTTATTGACTTTAAAATAGTACGACTCCTTCGGAAGAAACAGTTTCCCTGAAACAGAATGGACAAAAATTAATATCTCGAAAATAAAAATAAACGAGATTTTGTTATTCACGGCCTCAAAATTGAGACCCCTAAACTTTATTTTGAGCGAAAAAATGGATCGACCAACATTTTTTTCATCCCATACGAAACCAGTTAAGTCCATCTGCAAAAGAGCTTTTTTGCACAAAATCCAAAAATTTCAACAAGTCCCCTTCGTTAAATATTTTTGTAAATAACAAATAAAATGCCCCACAAACTATCATCTGATAGGACTACACCTTGCCCAAGATTTAGTCAGATCCAAGAAAGTCCGATTTTTGGGATAAGTATATTTGAGAAAACATGTCCGATAAACATATTATATTCATCAAAAGTACGTAGGATGATACATGCTGAATAGCCTTTTAGTTAGTTACGAAGTGATTTTTTAACCATGCAAGTAAATTAACAAAAAAGAAATTAAAAATTATTTGAGCAGGTTAGATGATGAATTCCTACCTACTGCAGGTGTCTTCCTTCAATAGTTTTTGTAAATTTAAAACTGCAAGTAGTTCTGATTTCATATAGATGCTTTTCCAAGCTTTCAAACTTTTACGCGTTTTTTATTAACTTTTGTGTTATTTAAAAACGTAGTGTAAAAAACGCAGAAGATGTAACGAATAATTTGTTGTTGTCAGGTAAATAATATCAATAATTTTTTAACTTTTTATACTTTTCTCCTTCTTTTGACCTTTTTAATGCTGATTTCATAATTGGCTTTATTTACGTTTTATAAGTAAAGAGGCCCGTTTTAGGAAACCGGTTTAATAAGACGGGAAATTTGTCATATTTTTTTCTACGTTAATATTTATTACCTTATGTACATTTTTTGAAGTAGTATGCATATGGCCGTTATAAGAGAAATAACAAACTTTAATTTTAGCAATTGGTTTTATTTCTGAGTTTACTTAAAATCGTGTTGTTCTGAAATTTGGTTATCACCATATATTAAATTTATGATAATGAGATCAACAAAACCACTAGGATACATTGAGAAACCTTAAATGATTTGTTCAGAATAATGATTAGTTAATTGGCAAATGCAGGTCATGTTTATTAACATCAATACATTGCTTAAAATATTTGCACATTTGTAATAGAAATTGGCTTTATTGTTTCACAATTAACAACGCTTCAAAGTTCTCTGCATATACTCAAATTATTTTTATTCAATTGACATTTCTTAAATTTACCAGGAATTTTTTTCACATTTCAAGTAGCTGAAAAACGTACACTCTCACTCTTTCAATAAGCATGCACTAAAATGACAAGATACAACCTCACGTCCCATACTGGACGTGACCCATTTCGCGGCACGTACATGAAATGAAAATGTTTATACTTTATATGCATAATTATAGCAGAATAAAATTTTCGCTGAAGCTTGCTATAAAAAATGATGTACATGTGGGTGATTCTCCGCAAAGCGTAAAAGTCCCTGGTGATAAAAAAAATGGGTTTCACTTAAGGACATGAATATACTCTAAAAGAGTAATTTATATGCCTATTGATAACGACCACTAATCACTGTTATTCCTAATATTATAGTATTTCATTAAAATTAATTGCAAACGATCAAAACGACATTGTCTGGACTGTCCCCGGTGTTTTTTGAAAAAAAGTTATTTTTATAACTAAATTATATAAATAATACAATTATTGTTGATGTCACAATATTGTCCCGCTTAGCATCTCTAAGAAAATCAAGAGCCCTTTTTTATCCTTTTTAAAGTTTGTCCCCTCATTTGTGTGTCACTGGCTGGACTATCTGAAAAAAGTCGATATTTTCGAAAATGGCGTCTTTCAACATTGTTAACACATTAGGATTGATGAATTTCAATTTAGTGAATTGCTCAAGGTGAAAATCATCTGATCTAATGATGTAACTTCACACTTCATTAACAGATTTCAAGCAGTGAATTTGAGCAAGACATCAAATAATCGTCATTGGCTGCACTGGTAATGTTTAAAATAAATGCTTTATTAAATTACGAAAAAAAATAAATAAGATATGAAAGTGTTAAGCTAACGGGTGCCAACGTAGGAAATATCTTTCACGTTGAAAATTCTTCTTTATTTATAAAACTGATATTACGCTTTGCGTCATTGGCTGCTGGACAGCGTCATTGGTTGGACATGTTTCTTCGCTCTTTGGTTTAACTCAGTTTTGTCGTAATTAGGGCCTGCTGATCAATTGTGTACTATTTTTCATAGGCAACATCAGTCAGACATGAATAAGCTAAACATGTTACTTAAACAAATAAGAGTATAAATTGGATTTAAGTTGGTAATATACGAGACGGATTAGTAATTTTTTTATTTCAATTGATATAAATTAACTGTGTCATCTACCAGTATTTTTAACATTAGTATATTCCAAATGCTCGTAAATTTCAATAATTTCCGCATATTTTTCGTCAAATTTACATGAATTGCCGAATTTATTTTTCTACAATTTCGGGTAAATTTCCATAAATTTAAACATCAGGATGGACAAAAACTTAAATTTCCATATTCCCTGACCATTAATATATTCAAAGATCAGCATTTTAATCTTATAACATTTTTACCGTGTGTCTTTTTATAAGCGGGATAAAAAAATTAAATTTCAGATTAATATTCAAAATGTCAAATATATTTATTTATTTCAACCAAAAAAGATTACTTTTTTCAGTAAATAAGTAATTTTCAACAACAAAAAATGAATATTCAACCAAATAGTCAAATTTTCAACCAAAGAAATGAATTTCAAACAAAAATGATGAATTTTTCAACTAAAAAGACAAATTTTTAACAAATAAAGATTTTTCAGCCAAGAAAGAAATACAAGTTGATACAAATTCTTGAACTTTCAAGCCAAAGAATGAAATTTCAGTAAAACAGTTGAATTTTCAACAAAAAAATATTAATCTTCAATAAAAAGGTTAATTTTTAACGAAACAGTTGCATTTTTAACAACAACAAAAAAGAAATTTCAAACCAAGGAAGTTAGTTTTCTACGAAAAAAGACGCATTTTCAACCGAAAAAGATCAACTTTCAATCAAAAATGGAAAAATTACATTTTCAACTAAAAAATATCAATTTTCCGCCAAAAAGATGAACCTTCACAAAAAAATGATGATGAAATGAAATGTTCCAAAATTACGCAAACTTTTAATGTTTTTTAAAGTTCTGTGGCTTCAAACTGTTTTTTAGGTTTTTTATGTAATATTTTATCAAAAACTACAAAGAATACTTCTGTTTATTATTTTACATATCAATTTCAAGCTTTATGCACTTCATTTTTATGCAAAATGAGTAAAATACGTGTGAAAATGCGTAAATTTTCAAATTCTTGGAAATTATCATCATAAATCATAAAAAAATGATCAGCTAGGATTTCATGCAATATGGACTATGATTCTACCAATGATTACCTGTCATTTTGCCGGAACCGTTTTGGTTGATATTTCAGCTTGAATAAAATTTGATTCCTGCCCACCGTGAATTGTCAACTGTTTGCAACGTTCTTATCCAAAAAATTTCTCTGAGATTTACTGTGCAATTAGTTCAATTTTCAACAAAAAATCATTGATTTTCAAAAAATAATTAAACAGTGGATATTATATAAATATATTTCAACCAAAAAAAGGCGAATTTTTAACATATTGTTGAATTCTCAACAAAAAAAGTTTAATTTTCAACCAAACAGTTGCATTTTTCTGAGAAAAAGATGAAATTTCTACTAAAATAGATGAATTTTTAAACCAAAAAGCCGCATTTCAACAAAAAAGTTGAATTTCCAACCAAGCAAAATTTTAGTTGAATTTTTGAAACTAAGATATGAATTTTTAACAAAATTATTGAATTTTGGACCAAATGATAAAATTTGGAAATAAAAATAAAATCATCAGAAGAAAGCAACTGTAAAAAAAAAGAAATAGAATTACAAGGCAAATAAATTACTCACAGCAATATTATATCAGGGTGACCGCAAAACTTTATTTCCCAAATTCCTTAATTTCTCACTGACCGATTTTTAATTTTCTCTGACTATTAATATTCAAAGATCAGAATCTTCATCTTGTACAATTTTTAACATAGAATCTTTTATAAACGGAATAACAAAATTTTTAATTGTCAAATTTATTATACTGGACAGTTACTTAAAGCTTGTACAAGATTTTTTTTTCAAACTCCGTGACTTTTCCCTAACTTATCTAAAATTTGCATAACTTTTCAAAAATTTCCGTAAATTTCTTAATATATTGATACACATCATGTGAATATTTTGATTTTTATCCGCCATTTTTTACCAGTGAGCTCTGAAAATGTTACAAAGAATATTTCCATGAAAAATGCTTCTAAATTAGTCGTTTTCAAAGGCCCAAAATTTCTCTGAGCGTCTATAGCAAAGTTCTTTGAAAAACGCAAAAAAATGTTATTAAAAATTACAATTCTCAAATTTTCTGCTATGCAGAGAATCACCTATATGACAAAAATTAAACTTCCTTCCTCGAAATGGCTTGAAAAACGTTAAAGAGGAAAATTTTTGAATTTATATCAGAAAGAGGAATAAAATGTACAGTATTTTATATGAGATTAGGGCTTTTTAAGGAAATTCTTATCTAAATCTTGAAATGTTAAATTGTAATTCTACTGATATATCTCATTTGGAGGGTTCGTCTGCGATAACATCCACATTATGATAAGTTCGAGCATGAAACAGCAACATGAGAGAACTGATATGGCAGTAGTAACAGTCAGTTATAGGTTAGACATCTGTCTAACTCGTCTCGTGCAACGAGAATGGAGCCAACTGTGCTGCATAATGACGAAAGTATTGGACAAGAAGTAAAGATCTCATCAGTTCAGTTGTCTATTAAATACAGGCCAGACAATAGAGTCAAAATTAGCTTCTACAGGGTGACCGGAAAACCTCATTTTCAAAATTCTTGGACTTTTTCCTGATTTTTCACTGACCAATTTTTAATTTTCTCTGGCCATTAATATTCAAAGATGAGCACTTTAATATTCTAACATTTTTCGTATAGAATGTTTTAAAAGCAGACTAACAAAATTTCAGATTAAAATTTAAAATTTTCGAATTTACTTATTTCAACTAAAAAAGATAACATTTGAACCATTAAAGATGAATTTTCAATCCAAAATGACGAATTTTCAACAAAACAGTTGAATTTGCAACCAATAACTTTTTTACAAAATAGATACATTTTCAACCAAATAATTACGTTTTCAAAAAATAGTTGAGTTTTTAACCAAATTTTTGGATTTGTAACTCATTGGTCTAATTTTTTAAACAAAAAAGATCAAAATTCAACCAAAAATAGTTGCATGTTCTACCAAGTAATTGAAATTTTTAGACAAATATTGAATTCCCTGTACAAACAGACGAATGTTCAATAAAGAAATTGAATTTTCAAAAAAAAAAAAAAAAAAATGACTAACAAAATAGTTGAACTTGAAAACAAATAGTTAATTTTTCAGAACAAAAGAAACAAAACATTAATTTTTAACGGAGCAGTTGCATTTACAACCAAATAGTTCAACTTTGAAGCCAAAGAGACGAATTTTCAACAAAAAGCTGAATTCTCGACAACAAATTCAACAGTTGATATTTTAATCAATTAAAAACGAATTTTCAACAAAATAATAAGTGCTTTTCTACAAAAAAAAAACAAAACAAAAAAACAACAAAAAAACGAATTTCCAAAAAAATACCTGATATCCTGAACAAATAGTTCAATTTTCAAATAAAAAGATCAATTTTTAACCGAAAATGCAAAATTTAAATTTTCAGTATAAAAAATTAAATTTCGGCCAAACTGAAACGAATTTTCCCAAAAAAAAGAAGAATTTTCAACAAATAAAGATTTTTCCATCAAGAAAAAGAGAGCAGTTTACCTGAATTGCTGAACTTTCAAGCCAAGAGACGGATTTTCTGTAAAACAATTGAATTTTCAACACGAAAATATGAATTTTCCAGAAAAAAGTACATTTTTCAACCAACCAGTTTTATTTTTAACCAAAGAAGACGAAATCTCAAACAAAGAAGATTAGTTTCTTAAGAAAAAAAAACTAATTTTTAACTAAAAAATATCACTTTTTAACAAGAAATGGAAAAGTTACATTTTAGTTAAAAAATGTATTTGAAATAAAAAAAAGGAATTTTCAACAATATAATTACATTTTCAACCAAATAGATGAACCCTCAATCAAAAAAAAAAAATTTTTATTTTTAATAGGTTAACTTACAACCATAAGGAAATGAATAATGCAATGATGAACCTTGGAATATTTAAACTTTTAGTTAAAAAATTAAGTTTCAACAACAACAAAAAACTAATTTGCAACCAGAGATGAATTTTCCACGAAAACAATGAATCTTCAACAAAAAATCAGTTTTTAATAAAGTCGTTCGACCTTCCAAAAAGTAATTCAATTTTTAATTAAAAAAAAATGAATTTTCAAAAAATAATGTAATAGTCGATATTTCAACCAAAAAATATTGTAATTAATTAAAAGTAAAAGTAGTTAATTTTCAACGAACAAAAATTAAGAAAAATTTACTTTAAAAAAATAGTTGAAATTACAACCAAAAAAATATGTTAGTAGAATTTTTAACAACAAAATATGGGTTTTTAACCAAAAATTTATTTTCAACCCAGGCAGACGAATTTTCGACAGAACATTTAATTTTTAACCAAAAAGGATGATTATATATCAAAATTGTTGAATTTTCAACAACAAAAAAAACATTCTTGACTAAAAATATAATCGTCAGTAGCAAACAACTGAAAAAAGTAGAAATAGATTTAAAAGGTAAATAAATTACTAACAAGAATAATATATCAGGGTAGCCGCAAAATTTCATTTTCAAAATTTCCTAATTTTTCTCTGACCAATTTTTCATTTTTCCTGACCATTGATATGCAAAGACCAGAATCCTAATCCTGTAACATTTTGAACGTAGAATATTTTATAAACGGAATAAAACAATTTCAAATTAAAATTAAAATTTTTTAAAATTTGTTATCCTTGAAAGTTATTTAACGTGCCTGTTATCAAAATTCTCTATTTTTGCAAATTTGTTTTCCAAAATTCCTGACTTTTCCTGACGCGTAGAAACTGCGTTCAATATAATTTATTATAAAAGTATGCACCAAAAGTTTAATGCAAGCAAACAAAATTGGCCAGGCGTCAATTTTATTAATAGTATGTTCAAATCATATTTGCTCCACTTTTATATTTTATCTTATCGCAAAGAACATACATTTTAGAGTGAAACATAATTTAACATAGTGAATGTGTACAAAAATAAAAAGGTCTTTTAAAGCAACAAAAAAGTATGATAAAAACAATAAAAAAGTAGAATTCTTTTCCAATTCTAAGTTTCGAAGCCTTCAAAATATTTCTCTTTCAAATTCGAAATTATCTGTTATTTGGCAACTCTTTTTATATTTTTATTTTTTTTAGTGATACAAAAAATCTCTAAAAAATATACTTTTGTAGAAGTGTTAAAGCAACTTAGAATTGGACAGGGTAGAACATATTTCTTATAAGCTTTTCGTTCTATTTGTCGGCTGTCAATTGCAGCGAAAATTATGTACATCCTCACAATAAATCCCAGATATATTTTTTATCTGAAGTTGTCAATTGTTTGCAACGTTTATATCAAACATTTGATAAAAAATATTCCGGGACTAAAAATATGTGTATAACGGTACTAAAAAATTAGTCAAGTCGTAAAGTTGAACCATTGAGAATTTTTAACCAAATTTTCCTCATTGTGATTAGAACAAAAACGTAAAAACATGCACCATTAATACCCCAGTTTATGTGATGATGAAAAATGTTCCCTATAAATAATCCCAGCAATAATGAGGTCTACGTGCATCCCATCGTAATTTATCGTGCACGCGAAATTTTTTACAAACATCGATAAATTCGTAATTTTAACTTTTTTCAGCAGAATTGGCTTTCTGATTATTAAAAAAAATGTTTAAACATTTTCTCCTCAACTCCACTCGCTAAATACCTTTGCATTTATACAGCAAAAACTGGGAGTACGAAACGTTGCAGATAATCGTTTAAGCAGGGTAATAGTTAGCGAAATACTCCCAACGGTGTAAAAGCGATTGTTTATCAAACATTTAAACTGGATTTGTTAATTTTTCGTAAAAATCGTAATTAAGTATAACTAGTATTTGGAAAATAGTAAAGTTAAATTAGGACTTCTGCTAGAGAAAATTGGTGGTAGTAATTTTTTCTTATTATTTTTCATAAGGATGCTTTTGTTAGTAACAAAAAACGAAAATATAGCACATTTCTTAAGACGTTTTTGTGGATTGTTGCTTTCCATAAAGAAATACGGAAAAATATGTAAGCAATAATTTTAAAGTTTACGTTCAAAACCAATAAATATTTTTTATTGCACAATGGTAATATTGACATCCATTTTGGTCCTGTCTACCATGGTTGTACTTGATTTTTTAAATATTTTTCGGACAAGTATAAGTACGGAAAAAATTATTGTTTATAAAAATTTGATGTTAAAAATGGAAATCAACTTTTTATAAATCTAACATGTTTTTGTTCAGATTTTTTGCCCTTAGGCGATGAACAGTGAAAATTCATTACAGGTAACACGTAATAGAGACTTTCGAAGACTTTTAAGATGAATTTATTCTCCAACTCGTAGTATTCAAAAAAATTCCAATTGTTTCTGATATAAATGTTGTTAAATTCCTTTTTAATAAAAAGGTTTTTAAATTTAAACTATTTTTTAGAAAAAAATTAACAAATTTCAAAACATCAGATTAAGCTCACATAAGAAACAGAAATCTTAATCAATTTTTTGATAAGTCATTTATGAACTTCACCTTAAAAGAATACCGCAAAAAAATGAATGTTTTTTCATCGACAAAAACGAAGAAATGGGGGACAACTTTTGAAAATATTGTAGACATTTTAACAGTTTTCCGAATTATTTAAACGTCATTTTTCCAGCTTATTCATCTTGTAACAGGAAAATGCAATACCTGTGTTTCACCAAAGTAGCACAGATTACTTTGGAGACTTTTCCTTCTAAGGCTCAGAAACTAAGCATGATAAAGTACTGTACGTGCAGTTTATGAATGGTGGTACATATGCGTTTCAAAATATCTGCGATTTCGCTTTGGTTTTATTTCCTCTTTATTCTACTCGAAAAAGAAAAAAAAAGGAAATTAAATATAATTATAATTGAGTACCAGCTTATTTCAATACAGACTTTACAGCCCAAAATGATTAAAACAGGGGAAATAGTATGATTTTCACGAAAATATGGGAAAACATTCTTTTAAATAAAATTAATGTATATTTTTAACTTTTTTAAATTTATATAATTTTCGACAAACAAATTAATTTTACACCATATATATAAACTTTCAAGCAAAAGAGGGGAATTTTCAACAAAATGATCGAATTTTCAAATAAAAAAGATTAAACTTCAACCAGTACAGTTGAATTTTTAAAGAAATAGCTAAATCTTCAAGTGAAAAAGACGAACTTTTTAGAAAACAGCAGAATTTTCAACAAATAATTTTCTACTAATAATAAAAAAACGAAGTTCCAACAAAACAGTTGAATTTCCGCAAAAGATGGCTTTTTAACAAAATAGTTCAATTTTTGTCAAAATAATTAAATTTTCAACAAAATAATTGAACTTTCAGCAAGAAAAATTAGTTATCAACCTAACAGTTGCATTTGCAATCAAATAGTTGAACTTTCAAGCCACGAAGATGATTTTTTTAAATATAATTGAATTTTCAATAAAAAGATTAAATAACCAGGAAAAACATAATAGTTGATTTTTCAACAACAACAAAAATATATTTGAATTTCAAATAAAAAACATTTCAATTCAAGCGAAAAAGATGAATTTTTAACAAAATAGTTGAGTCCGCAACCAAAATAATAGAATTTTCAACCCAAAAACACGAATTTTCAACAAAAGATTTACTTTTAAGCCACAAGGATTATTTTTCTAGAAAACAGTTTAACTTTCAAGAAAAATATTAATTTTCAACCAGAAAGTTGAATTTTAAACTAAAAACGATCTATTTGTAATCAAAAATTGAATAGTTACATTTGCAGTTCAAAACAAACAAACAAAACGAATTTTCAACAACATAGTTCTATTTTCAACCAAAGAGAAAACCAAGAAAATTTATTTTCTACTGAAAAAAAACGAATTTGCAAGAAAATAAATCAATTTTCAACCGAATAGTTGAATTTTTAGCGAACACCGATAAATTTTCATACAAAAATGGAATGATTAAATTTTAGGCTAAAAAACTTAATTTTCAAACAGCATAAAAACGGATTTTCAACAAAATAGTTGAACTTTTATCCAAGATTTGAATTTTCAACCTGGAAAGGTAAATGGTCAATCAAATGGACAAATACTTCAACAAAAAAGGTTAAACCTCAACAAATAAAAAGATGCATTTTATATAAAAAAATATTTTAATTGTATATAAAAAACAGTTGAATTGAAGCAAAAAAAAACGATTTTTTAACAAAACAGTTCAATTTTACGCCAAAAAGTTGTTTTTTACAAAAGAATTGAATTTTCAACAAAAAGGTTCATTTTCAACCGAAAAGTTCAATTTTAAACTAAAAACGATATACTTTTAACCATAAATGGTATAGTTAAATTTGCAGTTAAAAACCAAAAAATAAACAAGAAAATACATAAATTGTCAACAAAATAGTTGAATTATCAACTTAAAACGATAAATTTTCATCCAAAAATGGAATAGTTCAATTTTCAATAAAAAAACTTATTTTTAAAACAAACAAAGGATCGAATTTTCACCGAAATAGTTAAATTTTCAATCAAATAAGTAGAATTTTTAACCAAAATATACGAATTCTGAACCAGAAATATAATAGTAGACATTCCAAATAAAAAGAATTAACTTCCAACGAAAAATAGTTGGATTTTCTTATTGGGTTCTATTAATTCAGTTCGCATTAATGCCAAAAAACGAGAAGAAAGGGGAGGTTATTGAAAGCAGGGGAAAATAGGGGGATAGGGTAAAAAGTGTGAAGTCTGTTATTAGTACTGCAAAAACAAATTATCAGTAGGTAAGTCACGTTAGCAACGATACAGTAGGAAATGAACATGATCATATAAACTAGTTTGTACATTGTACATGCATATATTGTATGTTAATTGGATAGCATTTCGTAAGCTCGCAATAACCATTCCGTTATAGCAGGTGTATATTCCTCGATCGCAATTGCGTAGGATATAATACGTACAGTATCAGTCAAAATTAAGTAGGGTGGGTCGAAAAAAAAAAAATTATGACATAATTAATTTGGAATCGATAGCTTGGTTATCCGCGCTTGAAATTTTTTTTTGTATAATTCCTTATAATTCGTTATAGAAAAAATTAGATTAAATACCAAATTCCGATTTTTAAATATTTGCTATAATTCCAGTTTCTAATCCTATATTTTGCCGATTTTTTTCTAGCATATTTCTAAAATAAAGAAGCCCATGCATGGTTAGAAAAAATTTGAATCCACGAGTTATGAAGATGATTTCGTTAAAAAAAATCGAAATTTTAAAAATTCGCTGTACTTCCAATTTCAATTTCTGAGTCTGGGTGATTTTTTTCTTAGTGCATTTTTGTAACTGAAAAGTTTTCAAGTATCCGAAAGAATTCTTTTCCTACTTATACAGGTGTTCGAAAACAGGGATGTACTGAATAGAAATTATCTCTTAGAAAATCTTGCCAAAAATTGACAAGATTTTTTCGACCTCCAAGAATGTAAAAAAATGAAAATCAAGCAAATTTAAAAACTCCGTAAACAAGAAATTTTGTAAACATTTATCTCAAGCGTGAGTAACCAAGCTGCCTATCTATCAATTGCCAAAGACCTGGTGAGTGAAAAACTACCTTAGTCAGCAAAAATTTAAAAAAAAGTCAGGGAATTTTCTAGCTCAGGGAAAAGTCAGGGAATTAACAAAAGAAATCTTGGAAAAGCCAGGGAATTTCTATAACTTTAAATAACTGTGAAGAAGAATAAATTTGAAATTATCTTTAAGGTTTAAAATTCAACTATTTTCGTAGAAAACATACTTTTTGTTTAAAATTCATATCTTAGTGTTGAAAATTCAACTGAAATCTTCTTTCTATGAAAACTCAACTATTTTGTTTTAAATTTGTCGTTCTAATTTAAAAATTCATTTATTTTAGTAGAAATTGCACTATTCTTGGATAAAAATGCAACTGTTTTGTTGAAAATTCGTCTTTTTGGTTTGAAATGCATATCTTAGTGTTGCAAATTTAACTGAACTCTTTTTTGCATAAAAATTCAACTATTTTTTTCAAAATTTGTCTTTCTGATTAAAAAATTTATCTATTTTATTAGAAATTTCATCTTTCATGGATAAAAATGCAACTGCTTGATTGAAAATTCAACAATTTTGTTAAAAATACATGCTTTTTTGTTGAAAATTCAACTATTTTCATAGAAAATTTACTTTTTGTTTAAAATTCATATCCTGGTATTGAAAAGTGAACTGCAATCTTTTTTGGACGAAAATTCAACAATTTTTTGAACATTTGTTTTTTTGATTTACAAATTTATCTCTTTTATCAGAAATTTCATACTTCTTGGATGAAAATGCAAATGTTTGATTCGAAATTCAACAATTTTATTTAAAAGTCATGCTTGTGGGTTGGAAATGTAACTGTTTTGTTTAAAATTCGTATTTTTTTGGATTAAAAATTAAACTATTTTCGTATAAAATTTACTTCTTATTTAAAACTCAAATTTTTATAGTGAAAAATCAAACTAAAATCTTTTTTGGATGAAAATTTCATCTTTCTTGGATAAAAATACAACTGTTTGGTTAAAAATTAATCTTCTTTTATTGAGGATTGAACTATTTCGTTTGAAATTGTTGGATGAACCACTTTGTTAAGAAATCATTTTTTTGTTGAGGATTCATATTTTTAGTTGAAAATTTATTTCTTTGGTTGAAAGTTTAACTATTTTGTTGAAAATTGATCTTTTTTAGTTGAAAATTCAACTGCGTGGGAAAAAGTTGAACTCCTTTGTTGAACATGATTTTTTTTTTAAATAAAGGTATATTTCATTGGTTGAAAATTTAACTTTTTTGTTGAAAATTAATTTTTTTCTGAACATTCATATCTTCTGGTTGAAAATTCAATTGTTTCACAGGGAATTCGTCTTTTGGCTTGAAGGTTCAACAATTTAGATTTATTTTTTCTTTTCATGACAGAAAAATCTTTATTTGTTGAAATGTCGTCTTTCTGGTTTTAAAATTCATATTCTTGGATGAAATTTATTTATTTTTCGGTTGAAATATTAACTATTACACTTTTTTATGAGAATTCATCTTTTAAGGTGGAAAATTCAATTATTTTGTTAAAAATTTAATTATTTTGTTAAAAATTTAATTATTTTGTTAAAAATTTAATTATTTTGTTAAAAATTCAAGTATTTAAAAAAAATCATCTTTTATGGTAGAAAAATATTTTGTTTTTGTTTACAATAAATAAATACATTCGAGAATTTTGATTTAGTATCTGAAATATTGTTTTATTCCGTTTATAAAAGATCCCCTGTTAAAAATATTACAAGATTAAAATTCTGTTATTTTAATATTAATCGTCAGGGGAAATAAGAAATTGGTCAAGGAAAAATCAGGGAATTTTGCAAAGCATGCATTACTTTAAATAGAAGAAATTGCCATTAGTTTCAAGTCCCATATCTTATTATTTCTCGAAACCATAAATTACGTATAGTATACGAGGGGAGGGGAGGGTAGAAATATTTTGTTACAATTCGTTACTGGGGGGGGGGGTCTTGGAGAGGGCATATAATCCGTTACGTAATTCAAGTACGTCCCCT
>JAABKJ010001809.1:0-25004 GCA_011634705.1 Andricus grossulariae
GGTAGATTCTTTTCCTAAAAATGGAATAGCTAAATTTCCAACAAAGGAGACAAAATGAATTTAAAAAAGAGTTGAACCTTTAGTCAAATAGATGATTTTTTGTTAGGGAAAGATGCATTTCAAACCAAAAAGATAAAGTTTCAAAAAACAAGAATAATTTTCTTACCGAAAAGATGAATTTTCAACATGGTACATGAATTTTTTACCATATAGTTTCATTTTCCACCAAACCGAAGAATCCTCAATCAAAATAGATTACATTACTACGACAACAGATAAATTTTTGAACCAACAAAGACGCATTCTCAACAAAAAAGTTGAATTTTGAACCAAGAATGATTTTTCACTCAGTAAATAAAAGTCATCCAAAATGTTGAATTTTCATGCCAAAAAGACGAATTTTCTGCATATAGTTGAATTATCAAACCTTGAGAGACGAATTTTGAGCGAAGAAGAATGATTTTCTGAACAAAATTGTTGAAAATTTAAGAAAATAGTAACATTTTCAACAACAAGATAATTTCTAAGAAAAAACTTTTTTTCAGCGGTGGAGTCATATATCATTAGTGACAACTTATCCACTAGTTACATGCAAGCATGGACTTGAACCTCTACCGCATGTCGGTAAATGTGCAATCCCTGTTCTACCGACTCAGGTATCACACGGATAGTTGGGTTAAAGTCTTGCGCGCTTTTCGCTCAGCAAGCCCCACTCTTCCTGTACTTCTGGAGAGTTCTAAAACTTGGGATGCCTCAAGACTCATGCGCCACTTGCATGGGATCATTAAGTCTTGAGCAGTAAAGTAAAAGCATAAATTATCTACTTTGGCTAGAATTAACGTCAGATTCCGACTTCACTGGCTGATGATAATCTAGATTACTAATTTGTAGACTGAAGGTAATCCAGATTCCAAATCTATCGATTGATGGTGAAATAGCGCGCCACTATAACGACTGATGGCAAACTAGATTCCTACTTTGCCGAATGATCGACACAAACCAATAGCGTCTGTCGGTAAATGACCAGTCGCTGATTTACTGTCGTTTAGTTTGGAACTGAACCTCTGGGCAGTAGCCCTGTTCATATACTACTTCTGAGTAATTTCTAAAACAACAGATCAAAAATTTTAAAGCATGAAATCCATATTTCCGATTCTTTTAACATATTTTGTAGAAATTATATTACTTTTAGTTTTTTGAAGCATTAAATGGACCATCACAGTAGACAATATATCAAATAGCGATGTAAAGCCAGCTTTCCTTAAATCGTAAAAGAATTCATAAATGGTGACATCAGTTTAAAAGAAATCTATAACTAAATGTTTTTGTTTGAAACTCATTCTTATCAAATGTAAATATTTCAGAAGGCTTAGCTTGACGCCTTCAGTCTAAAAGATAATTACTATAGTAAATATTATACATATAAGCTCATGAAGCAATGTTGGTTTATAACGCATAAGTCTCTCAAAGTCCTTGAATGATAAATCCTTACTGTTCTTGGAAAAATTTTCAAAACACAAAAAATCTAGCAAGTTCCGTTCTTACGACATAATTACTTTTATTAAAAATAATTACACACGATTTTACACTCATTAATTTTACTCCTGGAAAATTCAAAGTAATTCATATCTTTTCGAAAATGATTAAATGCTGCTAATATTGTTCTCAATATGAATTATTGAGGAATAGATTATCTCTGGATATTCTTGTGATTATATTTCCATGTACATTTTTATTCACATTAAAAAATGTAATTTTTAATTCAAGCAAAATATTTTAGTGTAAATATTGGTTTTAACATCAAAAGGCGACTCTAGACATTGCTTCGAAATATCAAATTTTGGGATTTTCAACTGTAAATTTTCCAGTCATTCTTATTCTTATCATTAGAAAAATCATGTATGTCCAACCAGCTTTTCACGCCACTAACGAAAACAACAATAGGGCTCAAGTCAACTTATAAATTTAAATCAAACCTTTTTTATTTGAAAAATTGAAAATATGGACATTTGATTCTGTAAGAAAACTTCAGTCTCATTGTTTTTTCCAGGAGCATTTAACTGGCCCGGCCACTCACGAAAATGTAATTCATTTGGGCCCAATATTCAGTGCAGAATTTGTGGGAATTTGTCGCCCCAAAATTAGAATTTTCCGTAACACCGAACGTACCTAATTTTTCAATTGATCTTTTCGCCTCAATTTGTACCTGTCCGGCCATTACGCCAAATCAACACACCCCCGAAATCCACCCCTGACACTTTTCAAAAAACAATTCCAAAAAGGCTCTCTGCAAAACGCCTTTTGAATTTTACCATTGAAGATAGTCACACAGGTCAACTTCAGAACAATCAAGGTTACTTTTGCATTCGGTATTGTTTAGTTGAGGTATTGTTTTGATATCTCATTTCAAGATCATACCAAAAATGAGCTTAAACAAAAATGATCCCATTGTTTTTCTGTGTTCCCAGCCAAACAGTTGGCAACTATGTTGACAATTAAATGGACTATTATTACAATCACATTGATAAGACGTGATATAACAACATACGATTGTGTACTTCAAGAAAAATGTTATCCTCTGTTTCTTGTTGCGGAATTCAGTTCACAGTTTGACTGTTTGCCTAATGGTGACCCTATGCCTGGTATTCCTCGTGGCGCATATTCTTCTTCATCTTCTGACAGACATTCTCCAGCCAGACCTCTTTCGCCTGCCAGACCTCGTTCTTCTGTTGGGTCTCCTCCACCTGCCAAGTCAGCTTTTCGTGCCAGGTCCAGCTCTCCTCCTGCCAGGCCATCTTTTTATCGCGTACTGGGATTTGAACTTGAAGAACTTGCCTTTATTCGGCTCATTCCCCACAACAATCCAAACCGCGTATTCGAACTTCGAAGATACATTTTTCCTACAGATGCACGAATTCAATTGAAAACCACAAATAGTGCCCTGAAGCCCATGCCAACCGAAGAGCAAATTGTATTATCAACGTCCAATGGTGACGTCTGGGCAATACTGAATAAATTACCAAACGGACAAACAGTTTTTCGTGGAATATATAAACCTGTTCCATATGTTTATTTGGGGTCAAGAAAGGCAAAAATAAACATGTACAGCCACCAAGTTGAAGAATTGACCGCAGAAGAAATCGCGGAATGTCCAGTAGGCAAGAGGAATTCGATAAAAAATAATTTCACAGTGAGACGTGTCTAAACACAATTCTTTACACCATTAATTAAAAAAATATTGAAAAATCTCGGCGCGTCTGACCAAGAAAAACCGGAAAATAACAGTGAATTCTTATTCCGCCCGGAATTTCATAAATTTTTCGAAGAGAAATCTATCCAATCACTCGAAATATCACAGATTTTATATCACATGATATAATCCAATTTGGAATGAGTTCGATTTCAATTTTTGTTATCGTTAAGTGCTCTTGCTAATTTTTTCAATACTGAAATCCTGCAGCTTACACTGCGTAATAATTCAAGAAAATGTAGCTTCAAAAATTTTTCATTCCAAGTCTTCATTTGCAGGCTTCAGCAGGAGCAGAATGTTTTGCTCTAAATATTAAGCCATCATTTATTAAAATTAAACCATTTTTCAAGAAACATTTTTTTAAACAATCTATTTTTTGCGTGTTTTTAACTTTTTTCATTCCAAATAATGTTCTTTATTTGAAATCACATCATCATTGATATTATTTTTATTCAGTGATCTGACTTTTTACAAGCGTGCATTTCCTGTTTGAAGATGAATAACAACTGAGCATCTAACAATTTGAAACGATTTAAAATGAAAGATATTCAACTGTTCATTTAAAAAGTATAAATTGAAAAAAAAAATTAATCACTCAATTATTAATGTTTCTCATTCGAAATTGCCTAAAATTATATAATTAGGAAATTTTTCATTGATTTTTTCTTCAATTTAAAGCATTGTAAATGATAGCGTAGCGTACATTTATGTTGTTTCACTCAGAACTCTTTGAATTGTTTAATTTATAAAACTTATCAATTACAAATTTTGCAGTTTAACGACATTTGAGTTAAAATGGTTTAATCGAAAGGTCTTTAAAACTACCTACTTTATATACGTGTCAATTATTGAGCGTGAAAAGTTTTTGCGAATCAGGAAAGAATTGGAAATTTTGTCATCGAATAAAAAGGCCACCCTGCATTTGTTAAAGCTCGTTCAAATTTAACGATACACTCCCATCACTTGTCCTACAGTTCGCGCTGGATTAAAGTGTGTCCAAAATGCTATATTTTTCATTTTATGTTGAATTCTATTATATTGAATGTGTGTGTTATTGATTTCTGTACTTCGGACCGGGACTGCTTATTTGTATGTTGGAAAATAAAGTAAAAAGTTTATTCTTTATCATTATTTTATTTTAGTTACCCTAAGAAATGGATACGCACAATTTTTTTTGATAATGGAAGAATTTGCCTTTATACCTTTTTTGGCACATGCATCTTACAAAATAAACCAGTAGCTATATAAAAACTGAAAAATTACTTTTTTTCTGAATGTAAAAGTTAAATTGAAAACTCTTGTAAATAATAATGCCGAAAACTCTAAAATTTTGACACTGCCATTTCAGAAGCGAAATTATTGGAAAAAACTTTAAAATATTTAATTACGCAAGAATAAATAATTGAATAAGCAAGCGAAATTTCTTCGAATGAAATATTTGAAGTATACCGGGGATCTTTATGAAAAAAAAATAGAAGGAACAGAAGGAGGAAACATCTCTGGCATAACTAAAAATTTTTAATTCGGAAAAATTTCGGCAACCTATTTATTTATTATTGCATGATTAAGTATATTTAAAGCTTTTTCTCCATTAATTTCTCTTCTAAAATGGTATCACGAAAATTTGGGAGATTTTTGCATTATCATTTAAAAGATTTTTCATTTTCTTTTAAATTATTTAGTTATATTTTATGTTTTATATTGTTTTTATAACACACAGATATTAAGAAAATAGAAGAATTTTGAACCGGCGGATAGAACAAAAAAAAATTAAGTCGAAAAGTCCCATAAACTTTTAAAGACCGATACGTACTTTGGGAGGATATAGAGCTTTGAAATTGTATGTACATTTTACATAATCATCAAGTTAATTAGCCCAACAGGTCTATTAAGCTAGCACCTTGACAACCGAATTTTGGGATTCTTCTTAGCTAAGAATTTTTTACTTTTTCTGGGCAATAATTAAAATTCTTGGGCTCCTTTACTTTTTTCAGAAAATAAATTTTCTTGTGCTCTTGAAATCCGCAAAAAAATCGCTAAAACAACCCTCAAATTCTAAAATCAACCACCTTCAAAAAATTTGATTCTTTTACAAATGTAATCTCAGCATATTTTTGGGCTTTTTAGGCTCTTCAAAAATACCCAAGCCGATTTTTGGGCCCCAACCCTTAACGTTAAAAATCAACTCCTGAATTATTGAAAATTTGTATTGTTTAGAATTATCTTGAGAAGAAAACATAATACTGAAAAATGTTTACTGTTTCAGATTGCACTTAAAAATTTAAGAAAGCTGAACAATAATTTGACCTGTTTGGACAGTAGGTTCTTCAAAACAGTACCAAATGTCTTCATCCTGGGCTCATTTTAATCACATAATTTCAAACTGCAAGTATAAAAATGAACAATAAAATTTGTGCAAATTTTAAATTTTGCAATCATTCAAATGTGTATACTAAGGTGGTCCAAAATTATAATTTCGGAAAAATGAAATTCACGTTTCGCGATTGAAGCTGAGCTTGTGAGAGATTATTATAATTTTTCAAGGAATCTCTAACGAATAATTTCTGCTGACTTGCTTTAAATTTCAGCGAATCCCACTGTCCTTTGTGGAACACTTACTTTTATTATTATTAAATATCTACGTCATTCAGAAATTACTCCCTCATTATTTGAGAAATTCGTATTTGTTCAAATAATTTTTTTATACAATTTTTTTTTATGTAATGAATCTCTGAAAAATCTACCTTTTTCTGTAAACAATGAGCTAATTTTTAATTGCTGAATTAATATTTTACCCTGAAAACATAATTAATTTGTTTCAAGAATAAAAAAGTAAGACTATACTTTTAAATTTGGTTGAATATGGTTTTTGGCTTTGTGTCTTGCAGCCGAAAAATTAAAGTTGGTATTTTCAAGAAACCCAGAAATCAGGGGCTCCATCCACACTGAAAAATTGTTCAAAAATTATTTTTCGACAAAGTCATATCTAGGTGCTACACAGGGGTTGATTTTTAACGTTAACGGTTCAAGCCCGAAAATTAGAGTAAATATTTTCGAGGAGTCTATGAAAAGCCCAAAAATACGCCGGAATTACATTTGTAAAAAATTCAAATTTTTTGAATTGGGTTGTTTTGTGGAAATTTTTTGGCGGGTTTCAAGAGCCCGAAAAAAGCCCAAATTCTGGTGAAATTATATTTTCATAATTTTGTGATTCCAGGAATTGAAAGTGCTAGGTTAATGTAAACTAGCACCTCCATAATAAAGTTGATTTTTTGAAAAAAGTAGAGGGGCCCAAAAATTTTATTCAGGGCCCGAAAAAGCCCATAATTCTAAGTTATGAAGAATCCCAAAATTTGATTGTGGAGGTGATGGCTTAATGGACCTTAGCTCAATGATTTTTTTAAAAACTATCCAGGGCTGATGCATCTTGAGATTGGCAATTTAGAATTGCAATAATATTTCTCAAGGATGTGATATTAGAATAAAAATATGAATAGTGTAAAATGTGATATTTGACTCAATAATTTAAAATGTAAAGATAACTTCGAATATTCAATTCTATGATGCTAGGATTAAAAACTTACAAGTTTCAATAAAATCAGTTTGTTTTAAATCAGTTATAGATTAATTTGTCATTCTTAGTTATTAAAAACAAAACTTTTATTAATTCACGCAAAAATGTCATATTATCAATTCCACTTATCTTCATTATTATCAGTCACACCACAAATTCATCGAATTTTTCCGAGCACAAACTGAACTCTATTAAATTTAACTTGTCAAGCCTTATAAATCATTACTTATCAAGCACAACACCAAGACCACGCTTAGAAGAGTGAGCTTGCAAACACAAACTGGACTTTATTAGGACTGAACAAATTTGTAAGTACTTATTCAAGCTAATTAAACAGGTATTTCCAACCGCGTCGTCCAGGCTACATCACAGTCCAAGCATCTGGTAGTCTGGTTCCCGAAAAAATCCCACATCCAATGTTTTCAATGAGAAAGTTTCGTTAAGGGGTTCCTTTCAACATATCAAAAATGCTAGAACAGATCAATTGCTAGACCGGTATTTTTTTAAAATAGTTCCAAAAGTTACTTTTGCTTGGATGTCCAACGGGAAAAAGAAAGAGGACAAAATTATAGGAAAATTTTGTTGAAAGAATAGTCCGCTATCTTCCATAGGTTTCAAGTTATGGGATATTGAAAAATCCCCACTTTTTTGGATTTTCAGTAAACAATCACTAATTAAAAAAAAAAGTGTGTACCTTCGCACCTAATTACTATACGGAAAAGTGTTCCATAGGTGCGTGAAAGTAGACTCAATTTGCTGTGATTACAAAAAAAGAACGAGATATGACCTTGTAAAGTGCACTCTTCATGCATAGAGGCACCTGAGCTTACCGTAAAGTAGAACTACGGTCATATTTCGACATTTTTATCCCAAATAAGTGTATATAATTTATTAATTATGTATAACACGTCTTTTGTCATTTGTATTTAATTAAAAATTTGTAATATGTTTTTTTATCCATAAACAAATATTTTCATTTATAATTGCTTGGAACAAAATCTTATCATAACCACTGTTGAGTACTTTTTGAGTACTTTTTATGTACTTTTGTAGCAAAAAAGAAACTATAATTGATTGAAAATGTGACATATTTTTTTCATGAATAAACAAATAGATTTTTAATAATTTTTTGTAACACTGTCTTCTGATAAATACTTTTTCTGCATTTAATTTCATACTTACCAGCAAGACACTTGTAATTTGCAGTGATTTCTGTACATTGTACATAATATTCTGTGACTAGTTTTTGGCATTAAAAATCTGGAAGTAATTGATCAGTTGGAAGTAATTGCATATCAAATGTTATTCGTTATTTTGGAAAAAAAATCAATAAATGAAGAATTAATTAAATAAATTGGTTTTATCTAAGAGTTCCTTAAATAATTTCATAAAATAGTTCAATACGCTAAAATTGAGTAATTGAAAAATATAGAGTTAATCAATTAATGTATTTTTATGAACTGCGAAGACGGTAAAGTAAGTATGGAATTAAATGCAGCGAAAGTATTTATTAGAAGATATTGTCACAAACAATCATAAAAACCTATTTGTTTATTGATAAAAAATATATATCACATTTTTAATCAATTATAAATACTTTTCTGCTAAGAACTACTCAAAAGTGGTTACGACAAGATTTTGTTATAAAAAATTAATAAAAAACTCTTTTTATTGAAGAAAAACAATATATCACATTTTTAATCAATTATATTTACCTTCTTGTTACAAAAGTACTCAAAAAGTACTCAACGGTGGTTATGACAAGATCTTGGATACGTTAAATTTTTGGAAAAATACGGTAATTTACAAATTCAACGAAAATTTCTGGAAATTTTCGGTAATTTTTGGTAATTTCACCGTCAATTTCTGAAAAATTTATTTTCATTTTTTCTCAAATCGAAAATTTCTTGCTTTGTTACAAAAAATATCGTGTGCAACAGGTGCTGAAAGTAGACAGTTGCAACTCTCGCAGAACTGCCTGCTTTCCGCACTAGTAGCACAATATTTTATTTTATGGCACATGCATGATTTCAGCTCTTTTCGACGTCTATGAAGCGGGGCTAATGCTCTATCTTTTACTTCAAATTTTTAAATTTTGGTTTCAGATAATAGAATTTTGCGGTTATTTTAAAGTAAATTACCGAAAATTTCCAGAAATTCGTAGAAATTTTATTATTGAATTTTGGGTAATTGACCTCAAGTACCATAAATTACCTGTAAAATTACCGTAAATTACCGATAGTTTTTATAAATTTCCGGAAAATGGAATTTGAAAAAAATGAATTTTGGGTAATTTATGATAAGTTACCATATTTACCTTGAAAATCACCATAAATCACCGCAAATTTTCATAACATTCCGGAAATTCATGGAAATTCTTCAACATGAATTTTGGGTAATTTATGGTAAGTTACCATACTTGCCTGTGAAATTACCATGAATGACTGGAAATTTCATGAATTTCCGGAAATTCATGGAAATTCCCAAAATGAAGTTTGGGTAAATTATGGTAAGTTACCACATTTACCTATGAAATTACCATAAATTACCGATAATTGTCATAAATTTCCAGAATTGTATGGAAATTTTCGAAAATGAATTTTGGGTAATTTATGGTAAGTTACCATATTTACCTGTAAATTTACCATAAATGACCGATAAATTTTCGCAAATTTATATAAAGTTTTTAATTGAATTTTGGGCAATTTATGATGATTTACCATAAGTTACCTCTGAAATTGCCATAAATTACCAAAAACATCCAGCAATTTTTTTATTGAATTTTTGATAATTTGGAATAAGTTAAAATAAATGTCATGCTTCTTTATTTAAAATTTAATACGGACTAAAATCGTGACTGTATTTCAAAAAATGTCTGAAATCATCCATTTGTTATAAAAAATATCGTATGCGCCAAGGGGGAGAAACACCTTTTCTCCCCCTGGGTGCATGATATACCATTTCTACACTCTTCAAAACCAAGCAGAAGAAAAAGTGGTCTGGAAATAATTTCGTAGTAAAATTGAGATTTTTACACTTTAGGGTAACACGTTATGATTAGATAACACACATACACTCAAAAGATCATCTCAATAAATTTCCAGCCTACTTTTTTTCTACATGACATTAAAAAGTGTAAAAAAATATGTTTTTTTAAAAATAAAAGAAATTTCAAAGGTAGGGTAAAAAAAAATAAGAAAAATTGGGCGCGTATGTCATATATCGCGCTTTGCGCTCAAATTTAGTTTAGCCCACGTTTAAATAGAGGCCTTTTAATATAGAAGGTCAAAACTAAGATAACTTTAATTTTGTGATTTTGAAATCTTTTTTCTGGATGGCTGCTGGACCACGAAAACCGGAAAATGACGAGAAATGTTTCGAGATCGCAAAAATCCGGAAAAGGACAGTGAATTTCTTTTTGCCCGTGAATTTTATGCATTTTTCAAAGCCAAATCTATCCAATCTCTTAAAATATCACAAGTTTCATATTACATAATATAATGCAATTTGGAATAACTTCGATTTCAATTTTTTTTTTCGTCAAGTTCACTTGGTAATTTTTTCAATGCTGAAATAATTCAGTTCACAATGCGTGAAAATGAAGAAAAAAAAATACTATGGACATTTTCTATTCCAGTCTTCATTTAAAGGCAGCAGCAGCAGCATGTTTTCTACAAAAAATTAGGCCATCATATATCAAAATCAACCAATCTTCAACATTAGGCAAGAAGATAAAATTTAATTGTAAGAGACATTTTACTGAAATCAAGATTTTTTCGTGTTTTCGCATTTTTTATTCAAAATAATGTTCTTTATATAAAATGATATGATCATTAATATTATTTTAATTCCTACAATCATAGAAAATTTTATTTTCATAGAACTGATTTTTGGCTTAAGCGCACTTTTCCAATTTAAAGAATTTTAAAATGCAGTTTGGAAGACTTAAAGAATGGAAAACGGAAAGCATTCATTTTTAAACTTTTGATAAAAATCTTTTCACGTTGATCAACTGTAAATATAAACTGATTCGTGATTTTTTAAATTGAGCTGTAGTTCTAGTATTAAAAATTCAAGAATAATTGATTTCCCAAGCCGATTCTGAATCTGCTGAACAATAAACCACTTTTCTTTAATTTCGAATCCTATTCAATTATTGTTTCAATGTAAAATATTTCATTTTCAATCCATAAATGTGAAATTTCGTAATAAAAAAAAGTAAACATTTTTCTTTGGTTCCATTTTAAAAAATGTCAATTTGTATGTGAAACTTCTGAATTTTGATGCATTAATAGCAATTGAACATCTATTAATTGGAAACGATTTAAAATTCAGGTGATTTAGCTTTTCATTTAGGAAGTCCACAGTTTAAAAAAAATGTTATCTTTCAATTATTGATGTTTTTAACTTAGAATTTCCGGAAATTATATAATTTAAAAAATGTACAAACTTATTGATTTTTTCTTTAATTTTGATTTTTGAAAATGATACCGTAGCGTATACTTATGTTTTTCAACGAGAACTCTTTGAACTGTTGAAATTATAGAAGTAACAAACTTAACATTTTAGAGTTTAACGGCATTTACTTTTCAAAGTTTTATATTTAAAAGAGTTCCAATTTGAATGCTCTAATAAGTCGTGCGATTTTATTACTTTAAATGAAAAAATCTTGAGCATTAAGATCTAAAATATTTTAATTTCAATGACCGTGGAAGATTTTCGTAAACCAGGAAAAAATCGGGAATTTTTTTTTTTATTTAAACGGCCACGCTGCATTTGTCAAGGCTCGTTCGGATTTAATGGATGCATTCTCATCAGTTGTCTCCCACTTCGCGCTCGCTCGATTAAACTGTGTTCACAATGCTACAATATGTTATCTTGAACTCTATTCTATTAAATGTATGTGTCAGTACTTTCTGTACCTCGGACCAGAACTGCTTATTCATGTATTGCAAAATAAATTATTATTTGCATTCTTCATCATTATTGTATTTACGATAAGAAATGGATACGCACAATTTTTTGCGATAATTAAAGAATTTCCCTTTTTACTTTTTTAACATATTCGTGTTATCCAGTGAAAACAAAAACTATTAACAAAACTGAAATTTCTTTTTTTCAATCTAAAAAAGTTTTGAAAAAATAATTCCAAAATTAAATACTCTCTGTGTGGGCAGTCTCATCAAGTGGTGCGCGCGCGGCTCGCAAGTTTCAGCGCATCTGGAGCACGCATTTATTGAATCTCGCGCTGCGCGCTCGATAATATATTTACATTGCGCTACGCGCTCGGTCATTCTACTTTCCCTATATTTTTTTTTAGATTTTTTAAAATTAAAGGTCAAACAATCGACACCTTAAATTCAGTGATTGTAAATTCTCATTTGTTAAAGCTCCTGCGGCCCTAACCAACACATTCTAATCACGTTTTTCGTGAGAAAAAAAGGTCAAGAGCAAATTTACAGATTTAAATTAAAAACAATTGTTTTATTGAACATTTTATTGTACCTTGTGTCTTTTTTTCAAAATTTTATTTTATTTATTTGTAATGTAATGTAAAGAAAAAGTGGAATTTTCGGTTCAAAAAGTTCCGTAGGTTGTATTTTCAAACGGATGCTGAAGATTCTGCACCTAAATTGAAGCTAGCTAAAGCTACCAAAAAAGAATACTTTTTTTAATTTGTGCTACCTATACTTCACTCTATGTTATCATCATTTGGCAAAACAGGAATATAGATTACAATCAGTCGGTAAAGTAGGAATCTGCATTACGGTCGTTTGTCAAAGTAAGTATCTGACATAGATTCTTGCCACAGTCGATGATGTAGGTTTCTACTTGGTTGATGAGCAGAACATGAGAGAAACTCGAACCAAACTATCGGTGTGAAACCTAAGTCGATAAAAAAATAACTTGTAATTCACCGACAGACAAAACAGTTTCGTGCCCGTAATATATCATCGTATGAGAATGCATCTGCGTTGTTTCGCGCACTCGATGAGCATGATGGGACACCATCGCATGGAACACATTCGAATGAACGAGCATCGTCCCGAAATTTGATTAATCTTTCATCTAGTGATGTTAAATTATGATTTATTTTCGGTTTCCAAGATAAAAGTGTTATGGCGTTGTCTGATTTATAACTATCGTCTATTTTCTCTAGAATATTTGAATATAATATGTTATTTCACATCCAAACGATAAGCAAACTAAGATACCACATTTAACCCATGCTTCACCTTCACCACATCCACTAACACATTCACCACCACTACATCCATCACTACCGCTGCATCCACTACGTTCACCACCATAACCACCATTACATCCTCCATCACATCCACAACCACCATCAACACCTTTACCACCACATCCTCCACCACATCTACCATCACATCCTCCACCACATCTACCACCTCCACCAACAGCAAAACATTCACCGCCACCTCCACCATCTCCGCCAGCACTACAGCGTCCACTACATCCACATCAATTACTACCTTTGCCACATTCACCACCACCGCTACCACCACATCCACCTCCGAAACCACCACATCCACTTCTGAAACACAACATCCTTCACCACAATTAACACCTACACCACTTCCAGCACAAAATCCTTCATCACATTCACCACCAGCACTAGTTATGCGCATGCGTACTGAGTGTTCGTGGGAAACAGAGACAACACAGTTGCATTCTTATGCGATGAGATAGGTGAATGCAGCTTTGCATTTCCCGTCGATTTGAACTGACTTAACAGTAGAGCTATATAATACAGGCAACAACTTATACACTAGTGGTAGTACAGACACAAACCTCTATTGTCTGTCGTTATATGTCCGGTTACTATTCTACCGATTCAGGTGTCACGCAGATAGTTGAGTTCTAATTTTTCGCGCTTTTCTTTCGCTCAGCGAACCCCACTCTACCAGTACTTCTAGAGAGTTTTCGAACTTGGGAATTCCCCGAGCCCCATGCGCCACCGGCATGGAACCATTAGGTCTTAGGCGGTAAAGCAGAAACATACATCATCGACTGGGGCAAGAATCTACGTCAGATTCCTACGTTACCGATTGAAGATAATCTATATCCCTACTTTGTAGACTGAAGGTAATCCAGATTCCTGATATATCTGTTGATGGTAAAAGTGCATCCTGCTCTACCGACTGGTGGCAAACTATGCCCCTACTTTGTTGAATTACGGCAATACAATTTCAAAGTAACGACGTAGGATTCAACAGTATCACAAGCCTGTTGTGAAGGTTTCTACCTTATTATCACTCGGCAAAGCAGGCCTTTACAAAAAGCACGACTGATGTCGGTTAGGAAGTGTCCTTACCGACTGGTGGAATCTCAGCACGGACACGAACCATGAGCGTCTGTCGGTAAATCACCAGTCGCTGATTTACTGTCGGTTAGTTATAAACAGAATCTTGAACCAGTAGTCCTGTTGCTATACTAATTCTGAGTAACTTCTACAAGAAAAGATCGAAAATATGAAATCTGTCTTTCCAAATTTTCAACATATTTCGTAGAGTTTATATTAGTTCTTTAAAGCCTTAAATGGGCCGTTACATTGGACAATATATCAAATTGCCATGTAAAACTTAGCTTTCCTTAAAACGTAAGAGAGTATATAAATAGTACCATCAGTTTTACAGAAATGTGTTACCGAACTTTTCTCGTTGAAAGTGACTCTTATCAAATGTAAATATCTCAAAACTATAAGCATGACGCCTTGAATCTGAGAGATAACGACTATAGTATAGATCATATAGGCTGATAAAGAACTATAATATTCATTAGTTACATTCATCTCTTACACATAATTCTTCATTAAAACATTAATTAGGTTTTTCTCTGATTAGTAAAGATGAGGACTGTCTGTATTCTGGTTTTATCCTTGACCGTTATCCTCAATTCTATTGGTGAATATAATAATATAATATATCTATAAATTTAGGTAAATTTTTCAAGCTTCACGCAAATCATAATTTAAGCGATGTAATATGTACGGAGCGATTTTATATGTATCCAACTGTGCACATCCGTGTCCTCGCCGACCCAAATGAGCACGTCTAAATTTCGACATGCACAGGTAAGAAACTTCCTCCACCACACCCACCACCACTTTTAGCATTACCACCACATCCTCCACCACATCCTTCTCTACTGCTACATCCACCACCACCGTCACCTACACTCCCCGTGTGGCGTTGCCAGTCCCCCATTGGGCGCCTCGCCAGGTTGCGGATAGGGGAACGCCTCCCAGATATGGGTGGTATCGGGGAAATTGAATTCCTGTGGGCGGAAAGAGGCTAACCAGTATAGAAGTATATGCGGGAAAATGGGTGAAGATTCGGACGTGTGGGTACCGACAAGAGCGTGGGGAGATTTGGATATCTCGTATGTGCATGTCCCAATTTCAACTTGCACAGATGGGAAACTTCCAACTCTGCACGCGCACAGATGGAACACTCTCAACTGTGCATGAAAACATATCGTAGCCTCCTAACTGGAAACATCTACGTATATTCAATAGAATTAATACATTATACGTATAGTTGATTATAAATAATAATGAGCAATCTTAGTTCACATCGCATAAGTCTCTCAAAATTCTTGAAAGATAAATCCTTAGTGGTTTTGGAAAAATGTTCAAAACGCAAAAAATCTAGCAAGTTTCGTTCTTACGACATAATCACATTTGTTCAAAATAATTACACATGATTTTACACTGATTGACTTTACTCCTGGAAAATTTTAGGTAGAATATAATGAGGTAATATCGACGCCTGCATTCCATACTGCTCCACGTTGCGTTTAGTCACGGTGCCGCTCTATGTCTATTTTTGATGCTTTTGACTTTTTATAATAATATAAAAAAACAGATCACTCGACCATTTCTTTTTAAATATTATGTATTCCTACACAGTATTCAAAGAGAAAAAAGAAGAAAACGAAATTGCTTACTTTCTTCGATTTGCGACAAAGATAGGCCCAGTACGTTTGAGAAAATTTAGACTTAGTGTAACAAACATTAAAATCCGAAATAATAATTGATACTGTACAGAACTCTCAAGTTTTCAGATTATTGTGTTGGCAAAGCTGACTGTTAACAGAGCAGACAGTTTTGTAGGTTGAGATTCGCGGTACTTCGCAACACAATGGAAGAACGATACGATGAAGTGCATGTGCCTAAAAGCTTATGTTTATTATCATTCCATAGACCCTGATTAATACCACTTCTATAGTAACTAGTAATTATTAAGGATTTCCTATTTCGCACATTGTAGATATAATTGAAAAGTATTACTATGCGAAGTGTTTTTATACATTCATACACTATGTATTTATATTTTTATCTTTAGTTTAATAATTCTATAAGTATTAACTAATTCCCAGGTCTTAACTTTCATGTATTCATATTCGAGAGAACTGCAAGAAGTTTGTTATCTTATAGCACACATTTGAATAATGTCATCGACAAAAATGTCTTATTAAGAAAGAAAAACCAGAATATTATTCAGAACGCACACTTGCATACGAGTTATCTGACAGATTTTCAACCATAGATTTAAAATAATTTGCAGTTGATACTGTCTTTAATATTTCTTCATACCTTCGAATAAAAAAAAAACCTATGCACATTCTCATGGCGCGCAGCTCGCTTCGCTCGCAAATTTGAGCGCGCTTAGGGCGCACGACTGTTGGCTCTCGCGCTTCGCGATCGGTTTTTGTATTTTCCATACTTTTCTACCTTATGCTCAACACTAATATATCTGATGTATATCAAATTTATTTCTGTACCTCGATCTGGAACTGCTTATTCAGATATTGCAAAATAATGTACAATTTTTATTTTTCATGATGACTTTAATATTTTCTCCTTACTTTGCACTAATTTTTATCTTCAGCTGCCCTGAAAATGCGCCCACTTTGAGCGCGCAAATCGAAAACTGTGATTCAAACCCCTCATAAACTAAAATCATAAAGTGAACTTAAACATGTTTTTCTTCAATTTGCCATTGAAGAGGCTTCTCAAAGCACCTACGGCCTTGACGATTACATTCTCGTTGCGATACTCACGCATCGCACTCAACAGCTACGTTATACTGACGATGGCTTTCGAAAAATAAAACCAGGGAAAAAAATGAAACGGAACATTTTGTTTCCAAATTTTATAATGCTCTTACTTTTTGAATTTATATCGAACACAAAAAACTTTATGAGGATAATTTCGAAATATATTTCATATCTAGTAAAAATTTTGATTGAAATTTTTCATCCTATCAAAAATATTTTTTTTTTTCCTAGTTTCTGGAAATTTCCAAAATGTTGAAAAGTATCTAACTTTTTGAATTTTTATCGAAATACAAAATTTCATTAGGATAATTTTCAAGACTCTCTCCCATCTAAAAAGAACTTCGAAAAAAGTTTCTGAAACTTGAACCCTTGAACCCTCAAAAAGTGTATCAAAGGTTAACTCGATTCGAAAATCCTTCAAAAGTTAGCGTGGCTACAACATTCAGGTAACCATCCATACATACAGACATATATAGAGATAGACAGAGACCGATAAAATTTTTTGATTTTCGGACTCCGTGAGTGCCGAAACGTAAAGATCTGTCAAAACCCAGAGATGGAAAATTTGGACGATTACATTACACTACCATGAATGAGAATGTAAAAATTGGTAATTATTTCATTTCTTTCAATAATTATCAAAATACTTGCATTTTGAGAAAACGGCACTGCTGATGCTTACCCTTCTAATATTAGCTAACATGAACTTTGACGAAAATTTAATGAAAATCTGTAGATTAAAATCTGAGAAATTCACTACAACAATTTGCATAATTTTTGTCCGTATTTCTGAATTTTTGTAAGTATTTAAATCTTCAATCGGCTCGCCTGAAAACTTGGTGAAACAGACCTAGAGCGGTACAGAGAATGTAATTTTTAATTATGAAGAGAATATTTTTATTTCAATATTGGCTTTAACATTAACAGACGATTCTAGTGATTGCTTCTAAATATCCAATTTTAGGATTTTTAACTCTAAATTTTCTAGTCAAACCATCTCTGGCACTTTTTGCCAAACAATCCCAAAATGTCTCTCTGCAAAACACATTAAATTCTACAATTGGAGATATCCGCACAGGTCAACTTCAGAAAACTCAAGGTTATTTTCAAAAACCGCTAATAATATTGAACAACCCCATAAATCTACCTTCAGCAGTTCAGTTCAAAAATTATTTTGTACCCAAGAAAAGATAAATTATCAACTAAAAAATTGCGTTTTGAACAAAAAAAAAATTACATTCCTACCAAAAGTGATGAATTTTTAAAGCAAAAAGGAGAATTTTTAATAAAATAGTTGAATTTTCAACGAAAAAATATTCTTTAGTCAAGAGTGAAATAAATGTCTACCAAAATGTTCAACCAAACAGAATGACTATCCAACAAAATTGTTTTATATCCAACAAAATATTTAAATTTTCTGCCAAATGATACAATTTTCAATAAAGAAAAATTAATGCTCCATCAAAAGCATAATAATAGACTTTTCAACCAAAAATAGTTGGTGTTTTGACCAAAGACATGAATTTCCTTTTAAAATGATGAATCTTTACCTGGGAAAGTTAAATTATCACATAGAAGGATCAATATTTAATAAAAAAATACGAATATTCATTTCGGGAAATAATTTTCTCTCTTCCAGAAATTTGTTGTATGAATTTACCTAATTCCATCCCCTACTTCTGGAAGATTTACAAGTTCCTAGGACTAACAACTAATGTTCTAGAAACCTTTAAGTTTCAGGTATGGAGAAAAATTACAATTTTTTTATAATGCGCCAGCAACCTCTATGGCACTGGAAATTATTTTGTTTGCCTCTAAAAAGTGTTTCGTCAGATTTACGTACTTCCAGAATTCGTCGAAACTTAATAATTTTTCGTTAAGAAAAGTAGGGAATTTCTTTGAAAGCTCAGTTTTAAAATATCAATGTGCATGTAGACTTGGGTGACTTATTGGATGTAGCACATATGTACAATTTGACTTTCAACTGCTGCTAATCAGAAAAATTCATGACCGGCAATTGTTCTTAAGAATTGGATTATTCTGATGCCCAATTTTCTGATCGAATACATTTTTTGTCTGTGTAAATAGTACGTAAATAATCATATATAAAATAATTCTAACAATAACATTATATTATATAAAAGATGACATAACCTTAAGTTTTTTTATTCACGTGCAAAATTGCATAATGATTTACCAAACAGTTGGAAACTATGTTTACAACTACACTGACAATTATTAAAATCACATTTACAACTCATGATATACCAACATACGATTGTGTAGATTAAGAAAAATGTAATCCTCTGTTTCTTGTTGCAGAATTTAGTTCCCAGTTCGAGTGTTTGCCTAATGGCGACCCTATTCCTGGTGTTCCTCGCCACGAACCTTCTTCTTCTTCTTCTTCATCTTCTGACAGACATTCCCCTGCCAGACCTCTTTCTCCTGCCAGAACTCGTTCTTCTGTTGGATCATCTTCACCTGCCGAGCTACCTCTTCGTGCCAGGTCCAGTTCTCCTCCTGCATGGTCATGTACTTCTCACATACTTGGATTTACACTTCAAGAACTTATATTTGTTCGACTTATTCCCCACATGAATCAGAGCCGCGTATTCGAACTTCGAAGATACATCTTCCCTACAAATGAACAAATTCGATTGAAAACCACAAATAATGCCCTAAAGCCCACGCCAACCGAAGAGCAAATTGTATTGTCAACGTCCGATGGTGACGTTTGGGCAATACTGTATAAATTACCAAACAGACAAACAGTTTTTCGTGGAATATATAAACCTAATCCGCATATTTATTTGGGATCAAAACGGGCGAAAATAAACATGTACAGCCGCAAGGTTGAAGAATTGACCGTAGAAGAAATTGCGGAATGTCCAGTAGGATTCAGAAATGCGATCACAAATTATTTTAGAGTTTTCAGTGTTTAAACACAATTCTTTAGACCGTTAATAAAAAAAATCAATACATTTTATAAATTTTTCGGACAAAAATCTATCCAGTCACTTTAAATATCACGAATTTTACATCACATGATATAATGCAATTTGAATCAGTTCCACTTCAATTTTTTTTTATCGTTAAGTGCACTCGTTAATTTCTTCAATATTGGAATCCTGCAGCTTACAATGTGCAATTATTCAAAAAAAAATCTGGCCTTAAAATTTTTTAATTTCAAGTCATGATTTGAAGGCTACAGCAGGAGCAGAATGTTTTGTACAAAAAATTAAGCCACCATTTATTAAAATTCAACCAATTTTCAAGAAACATTTTGTTAAACACTATATTTTTTGCGTGTTCTGAAATTTTTTTATTCCAATTAATATTCTTTATTTGAAATGACAGCATCATTTTTAATTCTTGAAATCAGAGAAAAACTATATTTCTGAGATCTGATTTTTGGCAAGCGTACATTTCCAGTTGAAAGAATTGAAGGATTCATTTTGGAAGACTTTAAACAATGAAAAATGGAAAGCGTTTTAATTTTTAATTTTTGGTAAAAAACTTTCCAAGTTGATCAATTTTAAACATAAACTCATTCATTATCTTTCAAACTGAAATGCAGTTCGTGTAATAAAATCTCAACAATAATTGATTTTCCAAGACGATTTTGAATCTACTCAATAATAAAAAGCCATACAATGTGAAACTTTTTAACTAAAAAAGAGAACGGTTTTCTTTGTCCACTTATAAAAATAGTAATTTTTAAGAGAAACTTTCGAATTTTCATTCAAAATAAGAATTAAACATCTAAAAATCTCAGACAATTTAAAATTAAAGTAATTTAAATCTTCATTTCATACGGCTACAGTTAAAAGGAAAAAATTAATCGATCAATTATTGATTTTTCTGATTTGAAATTGCCTAAAAGTATAAAATTATGAAATTTCACATTCATTTGTTCTTTAATTTAAAATATTGTAAATAATAGCGTAAAGCAAATTTATATTTTGCGAACAAGGATATATATGGGAATTTTTATCCTCGATTGAAGCGGCCACCCAGGAACTGTTGAAGCTCATTCGGATTTAACTAATACACTCTGATCACTTGTCTCGCACTTCGTGCTGGATTAAAGTGTGTCCAACATGCTATATTTTCTATTTTATATTGAATTTCATTATATTAAATATATGTGTTATTGATCTGTGTACCTCAGACCGGGACCGCTTATTCATATGTTGCAAAATAAAGTAAAAAGTTTATTCTTTATCATTATTTTATTTTAGTTACCCTAAAAAATGGATTCTGCAGGGGCACGCCTTTTATGTACCTACCTACTCGTGGCATCAACATACATCACACAAAAACAAAAGAGACACTTGTTGAAAGGAGGAGGAAGGGAGATGGCGGAGGGGGGAGATGGGTTGGGCTCGAATAGGTCTAACATAAATCTTCTCTTCCAAACTGACCTTTCGGCAAGCCAAACTCAGGTGGCGGCTGTACCCCAGCTGCTCTGGGAGCTGAGGGATTGACGGTCCCTCTGAATGAGGCTATGGAGTCGAGAGCAGTCATTGTGTGCTTCAAAAAGAAGAAAAGTATCTACGGATCCCTAGAAAGAAGACCAAGGAGGCAAGTGCAGCAGGCTGGTAGAGCGGCTGCGTGGGCTGGAACATCAGCAACTACAATGCCAACAACCAGCACTGAAGCCCAGAAGAGAGCTAGATCTCGAAGGTCATCCCATGAGGGGGGGGGGCTACGCATATAAAGAGTTACGAGACAGCCCAGAAGCCGGCGAAGAGGGAGTCATCGGGTCTGGACTGACAGCTGCCCAGAGGACTAACGCATTGATGGTGGTGGTAGCTGATACAAGCTACCCGGGCTTGCTGCTCACTTCGGAGCAGTTTGAGCTCTTCAGGAAGGCCACCTGATTGTACAAATTCCTGAGTCCCAGTCAAGGGCTCTTGCGGTCCTCAACAACAGGCCCTCTACCACGTTGGACTGGTCAACTTTAGGGTTGCCGGCTAGAGACAGAAGAAGATCAGGGGCAGATCTGAATGACTTTTCTCGGCCTAAGCAAAACCCAAATTAACTGGCATCACAACAAAGGCACCCCTGCAGTTCTGCAGAGGGGCATGACTGAAAGGCACACAGGTACTTCACTAATCCAGAAACCTCGGTTAGTTCGAGATACCATAATAGGATTAGGGGGGGGGGGGCTGGTTTTTGTTACAGGGACCCCAAGACGGCGAAACAAAGGGCCTGCATACTGGCGAAAGGTTTCAACGTTATTCCGCTGCAAGAGCTATGTTCGAAAGGCCTGATGGTGATAGCCATAGATCTTAGAGAAATTGGGAAGCTAGTCATGGGATGGACCAACTTTTCATGTGACAGCGATACCAACCCACTAGAGAAGGTACGTAGACTGATGGAATACTGCTAGGTAAGGAGTCTTCCTCTTCTGCTGGGATGCGATGCTAACTCCCGCCATACTTAATGGAACAGCACGGACATCAACTCAAGAGGTTAATGATCTACTGAAATACTTAATTACTATTGATTCAAACATTCTTAACACGGGGAATACCCCGATTTTTCAGAACTCGGTCAGACAGGAAGTTATCGACGTCACTCTCTATACCGGGATGTTGAGATAAAATGTTGAAAAGTGGAGAGAAAAGAGAGAGAGAGAGAGAGAGAGAGAGAGTGAAGAAAGAGAGCGCAAAAGAAAGCATATACATGCTTTGCTTAGCGAGGCAGTAGTAAGGATATCGAAGAGGAGTCTTTAGAACAATTGCGAATCGCTGCACAAGAGGAAGACCCAAATAGAGAAAGAAGGTATAAAAAGTATACTTGCAAAAGTGAGACAGATATGGAATCCACGCGCGCATTCGTTCGGTGGTTGTCTTCAATTCACTCCCGTCCCAAAAGATGTTTCACTTTAAAAATTAATTTTCAACAAAAGAGTTCAACATTCATCCTAAAATATGATTTTTTCACAGGGGAGATTCTTTTTCTAAAAATGGCATAGTTAAATTTTCAACCCAAGAGACAAAATTAATTAAAAAAATAGTTGAACCCTGAATCAAATAGAGGAATTTTTATGAAAGAAAGATGAATTTCAAACCAAATAGTTCAATTTTGAACTAAGAACGATATTTTTTGTACCAAAAACTGAATCCAAAATTTTCAGTTTCAAAAATTACTTTTCAACAAAATAGAAACGTGAATTCCCAACCACTTGGATTTGACCAAAAAGATGAATGTTCAAAAAACAAGATTAATTTTCTTCCAGAAAAGACTTTCAACATAATACAAAATAACGAATAGTTTAATTTTCCACTTATAAGGAATAAACTTCCAACCAAAAAGGGAAAAGATAAGTTTTCAAATAAAAAAAAATTACCTAAGAAGAAAAGAATTTAAAAAAAGTTAAACGCTTAACCAAAAAGATCAATTTTACAACTGAAAGATTAATGTTGAAAAAACAGTTGAATTGTCAACCCGAAAATATGACTGAATAACAAAAAAGTTAATTTTTTACCAAAAAGGTAATTTCCATAAAAATAGTTCAATTTTCAACCGAATAGTTTAATTTTCGACCAAATTGTTGAATTTTCAAGATAAAACGACAAATTTTTACCAGAATAGTTGAATGTTAAACCACCACATCATTTTTAACCAAAAAGACTAATTTTCTACTAAAAGCAGGAAATTTTTCTACAAAATGCACGAATGGTGAAACAAAACCGTTGAGTTTTCAACAAGAGTTCCACATTTAACCCAAGAGAAGACTTTTTAATCAAGAAGAGTTATTTTCTAAAAGTGGAATAGTTCAATTTTCCACCAACAGAAGAATCTTCAACCAAAACAGATTACATTTCTACGACAACAGATGAATTTAAAGCAAAAAAGACGAATTGTCAACAAAAGAGTTGAATTCTGTACTAAAAATGATTTGTCTGTCAATGAAGAAAAAAAAATGTCATCCAAAATGTTGAATTTTTAGGCCAAGAAGACGAACTTTCTTCAAATATTTAAAGTATTAAACCAAAAATATGATTTTTCTTTAAAAAGTTGATTTCCAACTAAATAATTGAATTTTTGTACCTAACTAGTTGAATTTTCAACGAAAAATAATTATTTTTTAACACAATTGTTAAATATTCAACAATAATTCTGAACAAGGAATAATTTTTCAACAAAATATTTAAAGTTTCAACAAAAAAATTCAACATTCAATACAAAGCATGATTCTTTAAACAATGTCATTATTTTCTGAAAATAGAATAGTTAAATTTTCAACCTAGCAGAAGAATCCTCAACCGAACCAGATTAAATTGCTGTGTAAACAGCTGCATTTAAAAAAAAAAAATACAAATTTTCGAAAAGAGTTTAATTTTAAACAAAAAATGATTTTTCCGTCCGTAAAGAAAAGTCATCTGTACAATGTTGAATTTTCATGCCATTAAGACGATTTTTCTGCAAATAGTTGAATTATCAAACCCTAAGAGATGAATTTTAAGCGAAAAAAGCTTTTTTCAACTTTGGAGTCATATATCACTAGCAACAACTCATTCCTTAGTTGCATCCCAGCGTGGACGCGAACCTCTATCGTCTGTCGGTAAATGTGTGGTCCCTGTTCTACCGACTCAGGTATCACACGGATAGTTGAATTCAAGTTTTGCGCGCTTTTCGCTCAGCAACCCCCACACCTGTACTTCTAGAGCAAAACTTGGGATTCCTCAAGACTCATGCGCCACCTGCATGTGATCATCAAGTCTTGTGGAGTAAAGTAAAAGCACACATTATCGTCTGTGGCTAGAATTAACTTCAGATTCCGACTTCACTGGCTGATGATAATCTAGATTACCAATTTGTAGACTGAAGGTTATCCAGATTCTTGAATGATCGTCCGGTGGCGAAATAGCGTGCTACCATACTGTCTGATAGCTAGCTAGATCCCTATTTGACCGAATGACGGACATAAACCATTAGCGTCTGTCGGTCAATGACCAGTCGCTGATTCACGGTCGTTCAGTTTGGAACTGAACCGCTGTCCAGTAGCCCTGTTGATATATTACTTCTGAGTAACTTTTGAAACAACAGATCAAAAATATTAAAGTATGAAATCCATATTTC
>JAABKJ010001810.1:0-29452 GCA_011634705.1 Andricus grossulariae
TAACTTTTTCAAAGTTAAAATTTTTCATTTCAGTCAAAGTCGAGTCGACTACTGTAGTACGTTTACGTTCTCTTGTTTGGGACAGCAGTGTTCCCAAACATAAGAGAGCAGAGTTGCACCACATTTTAGGGCCGCCGCTTCATGCAAAATGGCGCTGCTGTCGCGTTAAAATCGTGGTTTTGTTGCCCTACTACATCAAACGCAACAGCTGTCCAAAATTTCTTTCCGTGTACGAAGAATAAAAATCACTTTAAAATCTATAGCAGTTAAATACTCGTATGTTATTACAAAAAGAAAAAAGTTTGCAGTGTAACTCATTAACTATTTTCTTCTTCAGGTTGCTTCATTTATCTGTATTATAACAAAAAATGATTCAATGGAAAAAAAAAATAAATAAAAAAAAGTCTACACTTGAAGCATTTTAAAAAAGAATTTCAAAATCCTATATTTATCCTGATATTCTTTTAAAAATAACACAGAATCAAAAGTTTAATTTTTCCTGTAGGATAATAATCCGGGGAAAACTTAACCATCAAAGTAAAGTTTTTAATGTGAATAAATCCTATAGTTATTTAACATCATATAATTTTTTTTTTCAATAACTCTGTGTAATAGGAGGAATGCAAAGCATCCTCTAATTGTTGACAAAAATGAGCTTTTATAAGACAAATATTCGAAAATCACTGAAAGGCAGAGAAAACTTGTGATGAATCATGTTCAAAATTAATTAAGAGCAAAATTTGAGGGGATTGTTTTTTTTTAATAAGGCTTCCACTATAGTTGAAATTACCCCGAGATTTTAAACCCTGGGTTAAACTGGCAAATGTAAGTGGAACTCAGAGTTCAGAAAGTAAATGTAAGTTATTGTTATCGATCGACTGAGCATTCAACCGACAATATGGAAATTACAGATTTATTATTTGGTTTTTCTCAAAGAAATTCTCTCAAACCGTATGTAGTTTTACAGGATTAGACAACTCTTTAGCTTTTTAAGAATTCATAGAATTTCGCTGCAAATTTTAGTCATTTCCATGAAATTTTACAGACACTTTAAGGAAATTCAAAAGAAGTTTAGTGAAACGCTTTTCAAAGAAACTCAACTTTTTACCTGAAACATTCTATAAACACCAATGAGTGAAAAGACTTTGCTATTTATTAGTTGTCCTTCACTATTTCTTTAAGTATTTTTCAACTTTTCAACAAGTGAATAAAATCTTTTTATTTTGTTAAAAATGTTATCTAAAACAGTATTATATTTGGAACTAACAAATGAACGTTTAACAGAAAAATAAGAAACATTATAAATGGAAACTTATCTTAAATAGAAAGTACAGGTTAAAAGTACCAAGCGCAACTGCTAATTGAATTCTAAATATTTGAAACATTGTATCCTACTTTTTTTAGCTTCAAAATAAAAAAAATCTTCATCAGTTTTTTCTCTTAAATAAGATAAAGAGGGATTTAAGACAAGTCTGCAATTTTCAGTTGGCCCTGTCAAAAAATACGCTTCTATCTCAAGATCATTATCAGAATCAGAGAAATCGCATCGGTGGAAAAGCTCTCGATATTCGAGATGTGGTCGAAAATATTGCTCTCTGGTGTAACCAGTGTATCATTTTGAAACGAGCGACGCCTGTTGAGTCGTCCCTCGTGATTGTATAGAGCCCGATATATATGTATAATATACATATACATATACATATATACATATACATATATATATATATATATGTGTACGTGTATCGTACTCGTACACCCTCTAGTATACAATATATACATATATAATCTATACACAACATTGGCAGTCACCCGAATCGAAACCAGGCGATTTGGCAGCGACAGACAAAGATAGGGAAGAGAGAAATAACAAGAAAGACTGTAACATTGGGGGGAGGGATAGAGCTTGGGGAAAGGGGGTACAGAATTACCGTCAATTCTGGTTTCCCAGCTTGTTTACTCGCAATTGCCACCGCGCAATCGTGCACTTGGTCGTTATCAAAGTAGGATTATGAAGCGAGAAACTGTTAATGCGGCTCGTTGATATGTTAAATTAACTATTCATTTAACCGCAAGTATTACCCTTTATGTGCCATTCGAATCAGTATCACGCGTTCATTCCACGGAGAAAAATATGCTCACTCCACTTTATTTTCAATTTGTACATGCTCAAATGGAACCACTGAAATGCCGGAAATATTCTCGCGATTTGCAAACCCGAAAGGATTAAATGTGTAAAGGGGAGGATTTTGTGCATATGCAAATAGGGCAGGCATTGTGCAAGCTTTCGTTTGGTAATAAAGTTCTAATTAACTTTCAGACCAAAGTGAATTAGAGACATTTGTTGAAGTTTCAATTTGGCAGTTTGATTACATTATTTTTTACTCGGAATCTTTTTAAACTTTCAGTGAAAAACATATCACTTTTCAGATAATAATTTAATATTTTCAAAAGAAGCAAGAAAAAACAAGTCAATTTTTTACGATTTTTCTTCGGTTTTTATTATCTTTTTTTCACGATAAATTATTGTACCTATTACAACTTACTTTTACTAATAAAAACCTAGCTTTGTGTGATAACTTTTCTTTAAATTCAAGTCTTAGAATTGATATTACAAGACAATAATTTTCTTAAAATTTTACCTATAATAATTTTTTTTTAATTTTACCAAAAATAATTTTTACTCAAAATCATATTTGCAAATCTGTCAAGAAAAAGGAGGGCTAATAGGGGCGATATTTGGGCCAAGGGAGAGATTTTCGAAACAAGCTAGGAAAATATTTTCACGTTGGCGAAAGTGAAAGTTATGGGTTTTCTAATTTTTAGTAACGCACAGTGGGGCAAAATGATGCAAAAATGTTTCAAATGCGATTCCGGCTAGAATTTTTACCCAATAACCGTAACCGATAAGAAAAAATTTGCAAAGCACGGATTATTATAGTTAATAATGAATAAATATTTTGTTATTGACAATATTATTGTTAGAAAAAATATTAGGATACTTTTAAATAGTTTTTAATATTTATTAAGCATCTTTTGTCTTAAATTTAGTTTCAAGTAATATTCAAACATACAAAAATATAATAAATTATGAATCTTATTATTTCATGTACTTTTTTGCAAAAGTGCTTTGTTTAGGCTTGCCAGTTATAATTCAGTGAAGTACATTGTAACTCCATGACAAAGTTGATTGTTATTTCGTTAAAATAAGCTTGCATATTTCTTGCCCAATTCACATACACAAAACATTTACAATTTCAAATAAAATCTATTGAGGTTTTATATTAAAAATCTAATTTAATACTTTAAAAAATGTTAAATGCGAACGCCTTAACAGTTTCATTAGGTGTAATTAAAAATATGTGTCTTTATTAAGATACTTCATTGTCAAAAAACGGTCTTTCGTTGCCAATTCGATTAGGTTTAACTCAATGTAATCTAATGCCGGATTACTAATTATTATCATACATGTATTACTATTGTAATTTTTCAGAAGAGCCAAAGGTAAGTTTTAAAAAGTGGTACCGTCCGCAGACGTTTGTAAAAAGAGCCAGCTCGAAGTTGCTTTGAATAAAACATTTATTTAAAAAATTGAAAACCCACTTTTGAAATTGCACTTTTTTGGTAAATAAAACAAAAACACAGAAACACAAATCAAAATATTAGGTTATTCTAGTAAGAACTATTAAATATTACATCTTGAATACTTGCACAAAAAATACCATAAAAGGCAAAACCAACTTGTTATTGGGTTCCACACAGGAAATATTCTATAATCAAATTCAAACTGAATGACCACAAAGCTTTACGCCTCACCTTCGCGAAATGGCCTTCACTCAGACTTGAAAGGATATAAATTGCTTTTTTTTTGTAAAATTCAAATGAAACGCATGAATTTGTATGAAAAGATATTCCATAAAGTTGGTTGAGAATTTATGTGCACGTAGTTTGTGTGCCGGGTATACGATTGCTCATAAACTTTCAAAAAAGCTCTGCAAGCGACAGCAGTTTTTTTTTATTCTCGAATGTCTGCAAACTCCTGGCAAAGCGAATATAAATAGGTTCCACTTAGCGGATTTTCTGAAGAGTTCGAGTCCAAACTACGTTTAAAGTCTTAGAGAGAGTTAAGATTCGCAAGGAGTACACTAAAAACGTTTAACGAGTGGGTAATTAATTGTGAATTCAATTGCGGAAGGTCTTAGTCAACGTGCTTTCGCCAAGCTATGTTAACATTTCTAAAATTTCTCTCTCCAAAGGAAATTCTCTATACGTCACGCAGATTCTGAAATGAACGCTTGAATAATTTTCGAGCGAAATCTCAGTGTAACTTTGTGCAGAACTTAGCACTTCAAACTACAGTAGCTTCCCTTTAATCTGAAAGTAAAGCTTCCATAATTTTGAACTAAGGTAGAAGCTCTATCAAACATTTTCGAAGAATATGAAGATACCTCAAGTACATATTAAAAAAAAATATTGATTGATAATTTAGGACGAAAAAAGAACAATTTACATTGTTCGCGAGAAAACGTTACTCTGCAAATATTCTGCATTGTTAAATTTTCCTCTAACAAGGCAAGTCTGCCGAGTGCAGCTCTCGAAACTGTATGAATAATTATTTCTCAACTTGCTGATATTGAAAACATTTTTCCACTTCAATGTGTTAGAATTGATTCATTATTAAGAGAAATGCGTCACTAAAACTTGAGAGCATTTTATAAAGCTTTGCTGAGGTTTAAAGTTTTCCTGTTTTTGAATCAATACTTAAATATAAAAATAAACCAAAAGGACAACATTTATTAAAACGGTAATATCTTATAGAACCAAAATGTGAGTTTGGCGAACAAAACAAAAGCACGATAAATATACAAAAATCGAATTACCTGATGCTTCGTGGAGGATAAAGGAACTATATAAGCTGCTTCATCTACGAACACAGTTGATTTGAAGTGACTATAATTATTCGGAAATTGGCGTAATTCAATAATTTCGAAGTAAGAATGAAAAGAATAATTTCATTAGAATAAAAATATTGTATCCGATTCTGAATAAGCCAACGTTCTCTCTTATTCAGACATTCTTGTTACCTTGTTGCAAAGCAGACACTGAACTTCACCTGTGTCATGAAATCGATATCCCCATTCTCTGGTAAAGACAGCTAATCATAACTTTGTGAAATGTGATACCAGAACCCGATTATGTAATCAAGTCTTAGGCTTCAATTAAGTTATAGAGTGAAAATGCTATCGTCTTCGTTATATCTGGTACAGTATAACGACAAAACTTTTGTGACTGATGACTGAAAGTGGATCCCAGAGGACGTACAACATCTCAACAAGTGGGAAAGGACATAAAATTGGTTTCCATGTCGCGTTACTTTCGGGTTCTCCAAGACATATCCTCCCTAGATATGGTATATTCACTTAGTGTTTCAAACTCGAAAGTCCTGAACACAGGATCACAGGAGTTACCGAAACTCAATGAACGAGCTATTAATGGCCTTTTAAACGCAATAAGATTTATAAAACAATATACTTCTCAACAAGGTACTTGTTTTCAATAATTTAATAATTTGGGAAGAATTATATTTTTCAAAAATTTGCCACATTTACTGCGAGTTAGTAATGATATAAAATTACTAAAATAACATAACAGTCTGAAAGCTTCATTCTAAATAATTGAAATTTGAATTTTGCTAATTGTCTTAATTGTCTTAGTTAAAGCGATCCTCAATTAAACTAAAAAGTCTTTAGAGATTCCAGCATTTTGATTTAAACTGATATATTGTGTACACTATTTCTCGAGAAAAATCCTAGATAATCAGGCTAATCATTTTTTCAAATAAATCTTTAATGTATGAAATGAACAAATACCTTCGAGCTGGCAAATCAAAGTACACGAAGTAGTGTGCAAATGATCATTGATCACCGTCTGTGGATGTCTAATCGTTGTATGCGCGTCATTCTATTAAGACTACCAACCAAGGACAAAGGCTCTGATGGGATTCAGAAACATAATAAAGCAGAGATTCTGTTAGGAATGGGGTGAAAATGCAATAACTAAGTAAATAACACGGGACACAATGGATTGAGCATGGTGGGCTACGATTGTTTCAGGAGTGACCATCTTGCTATCACTGACGGTGTTCCTGAATCTCGTCGCCGAGACCCTGCCCCAAGTTTCAGACGCTATACCCCTGTTAGGTACAATAGAAATTTTTTTAAAAAGGAAAATGTCTCGCTTCACTCTAAAAAATTTTAAAAAAGGAGATTACCAGGAATGTTAGGTGATATTTTCATGCTAAAGCTCAATGGTATCTGAATTAATTTTCAGTTTTTCACGATCAATACATCCTTTAAGATTATTACATCCACTCAAATTGATATACACTCTTTTATATTCGTCAAGATGGATTTTACTTGCAATGAAATATACTGGGTACCATCGAGCTGCTACTGAATTTTACCGCGAAGATTTAATGCGAAGTTGCGTTTCACTCGTTAGCGTGTGATTTTAGTTGAGATTACCCACTCGTGCTGTTGAGAAGCTTCCACTGGACTGAGGAACGAACGAAAAATTAGTATTAATTTGAATGTCTACATTTACTGAACTTCTGGAAGAATTTATAAGAAAGCTTAGTTAATGAAGCTTCCATTTTAGAAATCTGCGAACCTGAACTTTCTAATTCAGAAGATAAGTTCTTATGGAAATTATTTCCTAGTGAGTGAGTGCAAATGGCTTCATAAATTCCACAAGACCGCAAGAATTCTATTCACTGACGTGAACAAAATTTCGTTAGGTTAACGAGAGTAGATTGAATTTTTTAAGAAAATTCTATCAAGGATTAAGCTTTCTGATCATTGTTAAATCCTCGAAGTTTTTTACTGAGAAATATTTGGAGAAAATTTTATTTTACGGGAAAAGTGATTTTGTAGCAAAAGGCCTGATAACAACTCTTGTAAGAGTTAATATCACAATTCAATATCTTTTACGTTTATGGGATTTCCCTTAAGTACGTAGTTAGGAAAATTGTAAAGATAATTTCTAGCTACTTTCATTAATAAGGATTAAGATCCCAAAAATAATATACAGCAAGATGCGTAATTTCAAAGAAACTTCTTTTATTGAAGTTAAATGGAATCTAAGATATTGAACTGTTACGCAATTTTTTTTTAATTTAGCTCATTTGATGATACGTAATGCTTATTATTCTAACGACTACCTTAATTATGGAAATATGAGACTGGGTTTCAATTCAGTGTAATTTTCATTGTTAGTGCAACTGCAGTTCTCTGAGATTATTATGCTTACAGTATAGTCAAAAGAGAATTAATTATGGCTTGGTACGTAATTAATTAAAAACAAAGTTAAATTCAGAACCATTTGTACAGAAAATGCATAATTATATTAAAAATTCACAAGTGATTTTTCAATATCAAAGTTTGAATGTAACCATGGATTTCTATAATCCACAGCAAGTACCCACAAAAGAAATTTCTCTGAAAGATGTATAGATTTAACTTTTAAAATACACATGAGTTTAATTTTATAACGAGAAACGTTTTAACTGTAAAATGTAAGTTTGAAAATAAATCAATAATAAAATTTATGTTAGAATAATATTAATAAAATTTTTCAAAACTCAATGCAGAATTTAAAAAAAAACATTATGAGACTTTCAGCACATTTTTTGAATAAATGGAAGATATTTTAAGAAAACGAGGATTTTTCAATAATAAACTTGTTCGGGAATCACAAAACTGAAAAAAATGGAGAAAAAGACTGCATTGTCAGATGCAACGAGAAGAGCAATCTCCAAAATAGAAATTTTGCATCTGGAAAGAAATATAAATGAGTCGTTTTTCCTATAAACAGTAAACACAAATCACTATAAAATGACAATTAAGTTCTAGAAGGCAAAAGATTGTAAAACAATCTAACATTTGCCTCCAATTTTCGAAAATATCAAAGATTTTGTCAGAAAATATACAAAATAAATTCTAAAGTTGCATTGAATTGAAGAAATCGTTTTTTAAAGATATTTTTTCTTTAAGTTAATATAAAATTACTTTCAACATAGAGAACAATTTATTTGATCATAAAAAATGACATACCTCATATTTTTTGGTTTAAAGGAATGATTTCTTCAATAGGTTTTCTGCAGTTCAAAGAAATATTCTTTTGGCTCAAAAAAATTACTAAACGAAATTTAAAAAATAATTTTATTAAAGTAAATATTAATTTACATTACAGAAAAATTTTCATTGGAACAAAACTAATTTCTTTGAATAAACAAAGAAATGCAACCAAAATATTTCTTTAAATCCAATAAATTTTTCTTTGACTAAGAGCAGATTTTAATCAAGTTGCATAAAAAAGTTATCCGAAGGATTAAGGTAAAACTCCCAGTCTCCGACAGCTATCTTTAGAAATCTTATGAAATGAAAAAATTATTAACATGAAAAACAATTAACATTTTTAGATGCTCTCATATTTCAAGATTCATACGTAACTACTATTTTAGACAAATAGTGACTCACTTTTTCATGATAAGACATTGTAAATAATAGTACAGAAACCTAGTGATCGCCAATCTGCCATTTGTCCTTGTAGAATGATCGCTAGCCCAGTTGTCGACGGATAATGACAGTCACATAATGAAGTGTTATACATTTTTCTTTTAATTCCCCAATTAAAAAGATAGAAGAATATCGTATGTTTTCATTTAAAAATTATTTTTTTGAAGGTCTTCTCAAAACTTTTTCTATATATTTCCTTAGTTAACTTATGTTGTGTGTGTTGTGATAAAGTCTTGTTAGCGATCACTGAGTCGATTTCGAAGTTGTCAATACCGAGTAATCTCCATGCTAATTAAATGTTTAAGTGAATCGTAAAATGCTATTTTAATAATTTTTTCATAAATAAAAATTAATTTCGAGTACGGAACAACATCCTAGTAAGTAACAACCATTTCTCACCTTCTGTACTTACGAAAACTTGAGTCCTGCCTTCCTCCGCCATAGTGTAAGAATGTTCAGATTTTCTGCGTTATTCAGGAGTTTCCTGAAATGATTTTTGTTTCTCTAATACACTTAAAACTGACAGTTTAAAATATATTTCATTGGTTTTATGAATTTTGAATCTTACTAAACATTTTTGTTTGAACACATTTTGTAGATTTTATTTCTTATTTTTCTCATATAAATCTGCCAGTTGGCGATCACTGAGGTCTTGGCGATAACTGGCCGTTTTGGCTTATGTAGCTTTGAGAGAACAAAGCATGACTCTCTGTTCCGGGTCTAGAATTTCATTACATTCAGGTTACAATAACAACGGAGTCAATACACTGGCAATCTTATGGCAACATAGGCATAGTACTAACAGTCGCAGGAATGTCGGTGTAGCAATAACCATAGTATAATTAACATGAAATGACTGTCCATTGGAAGCTCATCAAATACAGCACCAGTGAAATTCACAGTAGAGCAAATTCACTCAATACTGTAACTAGAACCAACTAGACCAACTGGAACTGTCTCTAGTATGTAAATTCGAGCAACGGAATTGCAACTGCTTTCTCGTTACATCCGCTGGTGAGTGAAACCCATCGACTTGTCGTTGATGTCGCCGAGATCAGTCTGTCGAATACACGATCTGGAGGAAGTCGTCACTTGTGGGCCTTTGCGGAACGCTATTTGGATAACATAGTCACTAAGTTCTTGAGTCTCTAAAGTGTCTACTAATTAACAAGGTCGGCATGAATTCGAGATAAACGAACATACCTGCAACATGTCCCGCTTATTAACGTGTAACATATACATTTATTTTATATGTATGTTATATACATATTGTCAACCCTGAGATTGTAAAAAAATAGGTGAACAGGCCCGAGGTAGATGACTGGGTGGGGGAGGAGGATGTATAAAAAAGAGTGCTATTTTCTTAAAGAATTTTCTCAACTACTGTTTATTAATATTAATAAATTAATGTTTGAAGTTCTTCATAAATGTTACAGTTAGATTCAAATAATTAAAAAACAAAGTAATACGTCCTGAAAAAAAGGTAGGTAAGCCTGCCCTACCCAGTAGGCCGGACCTCAATGACCACCATACAATCTCAGGCTTGCATATTGTACTATACTCCTCAGAAGGACATCGATGCAGCTAGTTAAAATGAAAGTACTTTTCCAATGCTAGTTAATTGCATTTCTTCGCCATCTTCGTTCAAGCTTTTACCTTCTTTTTAATTCGTAAGTTCGCTTCAAGCTCTTTTATCATTTCGCCTGTGGCTCTCTCTTTCTATTGTCCCGCTGTCAATCGATATGCCGTATACTGGGCGGCTTAATCAGCCGAGCCTGACAATCCGTTTCTCGTCATCGGTCCGCCAATCTGACGCCTCCTTCCGAGCGATATTACGACCAGGGTGAGAAAACTTTATATAGCGGTACTTGGAAAACTTTTTCTTTAGTTAGACTATTTTCTTTGTCGTTCATAACTCAGAGACTGGCGGATATTAATTTCTGTATTTTCAGAATAGTCAAGGATTTTTTAACCAGGCAGATAAGTTAATCAAATATTAATATATTATATATATATATATGCTAGAATTTTTATTTATTTTCAAAATTAATTATTAGATTTGACTAACAAGTAACAATCTTAAGGTATTTAAAATTAATTTTTGTAAGCTGAATATACTATACCATCGCGTCGGAATATGTACCACCCATTTGTTTTTTATTAAATGCCTAAAGTATCCCAATTTTGATATTACATACAATTTTATCCTCAAAATAGCATAAAATGTGTTAATATTTTTTGACCAATGGTCCAAAAGATCATTTACTTTTGTTAGTTTTTTAGGAAGATATGGCAAAGGAAGTAAAAATGTCAAACTCTGAACTTAAAACCAAAAAAATCGTGAAAATTAAAATTATGATTATGGGACAATTATTTGATCATTTTCCACTTTTCTTTTGAGTAACCAATTTTTTCGGAATTTATCTCAATTTAAGTACTTTTTACAGCAAATCACAATTCAGTCAAGCTTAAAAATATAAAACATTGTTTAGAAATTATAAATGAAAAAAAAAACGAAAAATGTCTTGTCACGCAACTTTTCCAAACTACAAATTTAAAATAAAAAATTGCTAAATAATGTTGAAAACATTTTTTCAATATTTGTATCTGTCCTGCATATAATTCTAAAAGATTATTGAAATTCATCATCCATCACAAATATATTCCTGGACCTGTTAGTTTTATATTTTGACACTCTCTCGGGTAACCCTTAATTTAAAATTTTATTTTAGGTTGTTTAGAAATTTTGTACGATCTCGAAAATCTTATTGTCTGAAATGATTAAGATTTTGGCAATCACCCTTATGCTCGAGAAAAAGATTGTTTAAATTATGAATAATCTTTAAAATTTGGACTATATCACAATATATTTTCAAAGAATTAAAAAAAACAATGGAATATCCAATCAAGCTTACTAACAATTCAGTCAATCAAGGTGACTGATTAACCAGTCAAATTCGCGGAATAATCAATGAAAATTCTTACTCTTTCTTTGATTAATCTGTCAAACTCACTGATCATCAGTCAAACTAACTATAACTAATCAGTCAAGCTCACTAATTCCTCAGTGGAAGGAGGGTCACTGTTTTAAATTAGTAAGGATGATCAATTATTAATGTTGTAAACCAACTAAGTAATCTATTAGGTTCACTGATTAATCATTCAAATGCACACATATATTTATATTCTCATAGAAAATCATTACAACAAATTATTTAACAGAAAGTAGACGAGATCATCTTAACGAGCCTAACACAAAATCTGACGGTAGAAATGAGTTTCATAGATTCATAAAAGAAGTAATTTTAACACCCATAATCATTTTTTACCTTATTCTATTGAACTCCAATAATAAATATCCAATCTCTGGCATAGTAATCTCAAATAAAAATCATCTCCACATCAGTTACATCAACTGCAAAAGATGTTACTTGACCTATACATATAAAAGTTTACTCACCCGATAACGATCTCCGACTTCGACATCAAAAACGCTTTCACGAGAAATAAGAAACAAATGAGTTTTTTATATACATTGTACATATACGCATACCTACACCGACCGACCAGATCATTCGCTAGACGCCAGAGCCAAGTATTGCTAAAATTGAAGCAGTAACTTTATGGGTTATGGCGCTAATCTTTTCGACCCGAATGGTGCCATGATAAAGAAAGCGGATTGGCTGTTTCGCTTAACGAAGGTCGTTCAGTGTTTGCGTATGAAACCTATAAAATGGTTAATAAGAATAGTAGGCGTTTTGTGAGTAAATGCGTGAGCGAATGTGATGGCATGTTTATGTTACTCGAAATTCTCCAAGCGGAGAATTTCATCTATCGCCATGGCTCTGAGCTTTCGTTTTAAGGGCCTTGATTGCCTGGCATCGTACTACACTTCGTTAAAGTAGAATAGGATTTCCATTTAATACATTTCTTGGATCCTAGAAATGGCCAATTTTGAGGAAGGAAGATAGCAATCGATAGTTCCTATATTAATATTGCATAGCAACATAAATAAATAATTGAAACTTATTTTCAATATTTTCAATTGGAAACTTCTGAAATAGCTTTTAAAATAGTGAATGTAATTCCAGTTTAATATAAAACGTTTTTAAAAACTTGCAAAGCTTTCATCTCGCAGTACTCAAATACGCCTCACAGAAATTAATTTGCCAAGCTCTCTTCTTTATTTTTTTCCTATATCTTTCCTTCCTTCTTTTTCCTCTTTATTATATTTTGATTTTTGTATTTATTTTATTTTTTTTGTAAGTTGTGGCACTATACAATGTAAAAAATGTCAATATTTTAATTAATTCGAAAAATCATTTGGTGTTTCATAATGTTTCACAGATTTCCTCCGATATAACAAGAGCAATTAAAAACTCGACTTTGGAGGGATTTATAATCACAATTCTCATTTTCGTGTATGATATTGCTGCAAACTCTTAGATCACATATATTCGTTTCTCTTGTATTTGTATGTTTGAATACCAGCAGAAATTGAAATTCTTGACAGCTCTCGTACCTTTTCATAATATCTGGCGAAATAGAAATGTCAGTATTCATTCTACTAGTTGGAGTGTCATTCCTAGGTGCTCTGAATAAAAGTATTTTCCAGATATTGACAACTCGTCCCATGATAAAAATATGCTTTATTTGCAAACAGAGTAACTTTTAACTATAATTAATTAGCTACAACCTGACAATGAGTTGTCTTGTTAAAAAGAACGTGATAAACAGCTACTCTGGAAAGTCAAGGGACCTAATTGTACATCTGTACCTAAAACGCTCATTATAATTCTCAGACCTCCTCCCACAAAACGCGTGAACTCAAGGACTGCTAATGAGGGTTGGTTGTGTCAGCTATACTACCAACGTACCTATTGTAAGTTATCTCCGAGGGAGACGTGCATACATTACGTTAAGTTTTTCTCTGAAATTTTGAACCACGTATCCCCTTTGTAGGGTCCACATTAGGAATTAGAGTCCCTTCTTAGGGTCCCTTAGCCTACGTCATTTTTGGTAATTAAATTTTTTTCGTAAATTTACTTAGGGTTAGTTAAAAAATAACGTAAAACTATTTGGGGGGAGGGGGTTGGCATAAATGTACTGTTTCTTATCAATTAACAAGTAGTTCAACTTTTAACCAAATAAGATGAGTTCTCAACACAAAAATGTAATAGTTGATATTAAAAAAAGATTTCCATTTTAAATTTAAAAAAACTGTTGAATCGAACTAAAAAAGGCGAAGTTTTAACAAAATAATTGAACTCTCAATCAAAAAAGATTCATTTTCAACCAAACAATTTCATTTTTCCACAAAAAAGATTGAATTTCTACAAATTTTCAACAATAGTTGAATTTTCCTTAATATCTGAATTTTAAACCAAAATAGTTGAAAAAGAAGTATAATTTTCTACCAAAAAAAGATGATTTTTCAACAAATTACATAAATTTCCAACTAAATAGTTGAATTTTTAAACTAAAAATGATACATTTTCAACCAAAAATGGAGTGTAGTTAAATTTGCAGTCAGAATTATTAACTTTTAACAAACGAAAAAACACGAGTTTTCAACAAAGCAGTTCAATTTTAAACCAAAGGGATGAATTTTCAATTAAAATTGTGAATACTTACAAACAAATTTAATTTTTAAGGAATTTTTAATTTCAAATTTCATCTAAGGATATTTGAACCAAAAGCTATTTCAATTTCAAATGAAAAACAGTTGAGTTTTACAGAAAAAGACGAATTTACAACAAAGAAAGATACATTTTCAACCAAAAACTGAATAGTTAATTTTTCAGTTAAAGAAATCAATTTTCAACCGAAAAAAGAATTTAAATTTCAATGAAATAGTTCCATTGTTAACCAAAGCAATGAATATTAAACTAAAATAATGAATCTTTAACTAAAAAAAAATTATTTTCAACCAACTAATTCAACTCTCAAACAAATTATTTTTAACCACACAGTTGCATTTTTAACTAAAAAAAGACGCATTTCCAACAAAAGAATTAAATTTTCAACCAGAAAGGATGATTTCCTAACAAGATAAATTAATTTTCAACTAAAAAAGATAAATTTTCAACAAAAAATGAAATAGTTACATTTATAGTTGAAAAAATTAATTTCCAACAACAACAAAAAACGAGTTTTTAATAATATTGTTAAATTTTTAACCAAAAAGATGAATTTTTAATTGGAATGATCAATTTTAAACTTAAAAAATTAATTTTTAACAAATAGTTCAACTCTCGACCAAACAGTTGAATTTTCGAGCCGAGAATACAAATGTTCTACAAAACAGTTGAATTTTGAACCCGAAAATGCGAATTTCCAATAAAAAGGTTGAATTCTCAAACAAAAAGGATGTCTTTTCAACAAAATTGTTGAATTATCTGCAAAATAATTAAATTTTCAACCAAACAAAATTAATTCTTGACCAAAAATTTAACAGCAGACTTCGAAACCTAAAAGAATGAACTTTCAACCAAAAATAGTTGGATTTTCTTATTGGGTTCTATTAATACAGTGCGCATTCAAGAGAAAAACGAGAAAAGGGGAGAGACTGTGGTGAATAAAGATAAAGTCTTTTACGTAATTTATCCATGGCTCCTAGCGGAAACACATTTTTTCCTAAAAGAGCGAAAATACAAATTTTCCAAACATGTGTTTCTGAAAATGCTACACTTGTCTGATATTCCAAAAATAGTAGAGAATTGTCGGAAAATGTAAATAAATGTCTGAGGGTGGCAAGAAATATGAAAGTAAACATCTTCCCGGTCGCCTGAGGGCTGTAGCAAAATTTCTTAAGTAATCTAATAGCGGATAGGCGGTACCTTGGATCTTACGGTCTCTAATTTCAATATGTCATCCGCACGTTTCAAGCTGGTTGAGCAAAGTTAGGTGTGCCTGGCTTGACTTCCGCTCGGTATGTCTTTCACGTTCACGCACGTTTTAACTGGTCGCATTTTACTATCTAAAATGTATCTGAATAATTCACCCTTAATGTGATTAATTTTTCGGTAGACTTGTTTCATTTGAAATTCTTGAAGAGATGAATACTGCAAAAGCTATAGAATCCCTAAAAACCACAATGTCTTCTCAGGATCTGTTTAAAAACATGGTTATTATTGAAGCTATCTTCCTTCCGCAGGAGATTGGAAAGATTGATACAGAAGAGTAAAAGGTGTCATGAAATACTTTTTCAAAGAGTTTTTATACAGCCCGAATCCCATGAGCGTAATGAACCACCGGTTGAGCGACCCGCGAATGTCGCGCACATGTAATCGATGCCAGGCTATTATCCCGACGAACGGCAATGATTTATTAATGCTTTGTTTCCAAATCTGTCTCTAAGCTATATACGTCTCTGCCGCTTCGCTGTGCCGCTGTTGCTTTTTTTGACTTTTTCAAAATTCTTCATACCTATGCATTTTTTCTACATTATTGTATTTTATAATGTTTCTATAGTATCTACGTGTCCAAATATTGGGACACACACAACCACACACAGAATAACACTACATAAAAAATTTCACCTTCTGCTAAATCGCGTGTGAATGAGGAAATCGAGTCTTCTTACATTAGGTCGTATTTGGTAAAAGCTTTGATAACGCAGGCATTGTTCAGTCATTTTCAATGTTTCTGGTGCTTCATAATTTATAATACTATTCGCGTGTGACACCTGGTGGTATTTTGTAATTTGTACTTTAATTGGATATGAATTGGAGCTACATAAAATGTGATAGGTTCATACAAAATTGGGTATACCTCAAACTAAAACACAATAGAATTAGTTTCAAAAAAAATTTCCTAAAAATCATTTTCAATTATACAACTATAATTATTTTGTTATTCACTACTTATTATCTTATTTAATTTTATTTCGAAAGAAAAGAATATTTTAACTATATTAAGAAAGATTTTAGTTCCGAGTCGACTGAAACAACTTTGGCTTATCAAAAGAAAGTGTTCTTATTAGTCTCTTTTTCATCCAAATTTGTATAAAATATATGCATTTAAAATGAATGCTTGAATTGATGGTAATAAACAAAATTTTTGGAAATATCCCAAAGAGTTTCAACAATATAGTATTTCAATATTTATTCTTATTCAGAAGGTCAATTCTATAAAAAATATTTTTTATTATTTTACTGTCACTGCACTTTTTTCAAAAATGAATTTATCTTAAGCAAAACATTCTTTATTCTTATTTATAGGTTATTCCCAAAAAGTTGTAAAATTTAATTTTCAGCCGTTCCGCACATTTCCATAATTTAGTATATTTTTTTACTACTTACATCGAAGTAGTTTTTAGCTAAGTTTCAAAATTTGTGTGGTTTTTTGATTAGAAATGGGAGATTGAAATATAACTCCAATTTTCACTCGGTAATATATCCCCAAATACAAATTCGAACACAAAAATTTAAAAAATGATTACAAAAGAATTTTGAGAATGAATTATGCTTTTAGGAATTATTTTTATTAAGATGAAAAACACAGATAAATATTTTAGTTCTGAAGGTTCTTAATTATGTTTGAAATTACGTCCCTGAAGTTTTGTTTCCACTCGATAACACTCATATTTTAGGATAGAACTCGAAAATAGTCACTTTAATAAATCTAAGAAAAAAATTGTTATTCCTCGGTGAGTGTTCATATTAGCACAAGAATACTAATTATTTGTACTATTAACAAAATTTTGCAAGATGTGCATCGTATGATTTTCGTGTTACTATATTCGGTAACACATTTTTCATGATCCTTAATAAAATGAGAAGAAAATTAAAAATGTAGATGAATTAACTATTATTTTCTTGAAGATTATAAATAATCATCTTCTCAAAATATACTTTCAATGACGCCTTTAATTCTTCGAAGGCAAAGTGCCATGTTTAATTAACAAACGCCGAAATTTGAAGTTTCCAAGTTTTAACCTAAATGCTTTGAATGAAGGTAATTTATAATATGATTTCATAAAAATTCGTTGGTATTAAAATTAATTTAAACAAATTATTTCAAAACAAGTTTAGTTGATTTTTTATGACATAAATTTATTTTGAATCCACTTGTATTAACAGAACAAACACAGATATAGATCATCTTTATTATAAATTTGATCTACACTGCAAATGTGATTCTTGATCTCTGAAATTTGTATTTTCATTCTATTTTGGTTGAGAAAAAATGAAACAAAAATTCAGTTAGTTTAAAAAAATTAGTTTTTAATGAAAATTCATTGTCCAAATTAGACAAATTTTTTGCAACGATCCTCATATAAACATTTAAATTAAAAGAAAGTTTTTTGTTTTTTTATCCTTAAACAGACTAGCACGAAAAAGTATATTTTTAGCGTAGGAAAGTTTTCAGGGGCTCAAATTAAACCTAAATTGAAAAGTCCTGAAATTTTTTTGAAAGTTGTGCTTATTGTATTAGATTACAATAAACAATTAACAGTAACGATTATTTCAGAACTCTGATAATAAAACATTTTCAAACCTTCCCGTGTTAAGCCGTTTGTTGCAGTTCGAATAATTTGTTTTCGTTTCATCATATTCAACAAATTAGTAAATTAAGAAAGAAAAACATGCATCCAAAAGTAGGCTAACGCATCATTTAGACCATTTCAAGTCAAATTTATATAATTTAATTGCAAAAAGAAATATTACTTTCAATTATTTATAATACACAAATACAAAGAAAAATGATTGAATAAATCTCAAACTAATAAAAAAATCATGTTCAGTAAAATCTAATCAAGCTTCCTAAAAAGATTTGAGCTCGCGATTTACACGCGGTCATTCATCGTTCAAAAAAGTAGAGTAGAATACCCGTTGCATACAAGTGAATGATACTTTGACAGATCCTGACAATAGAGACATGAGCTCGACAGACCTAGACTATTGTTCCGTACTATTGTCCCATAATGATATATTCTCGCAGTACTAACACTGTTAAATTAAAAACTTCATTTCGCAACAGCGGGTTAAAAATAATAGCTTTTATACAGGCGAGGACAATCAACAATGTTTATTCTCCGAAATGTATTATTGCTGGGGTATTTTATCTTAAACCATGGTGCATTAAAATATTTCTGCGATAAGAAAATCTTTCACGCCGTTAAATTTCGTTAGGAATTCAATTTTCTCCACGTCGAATTTATTCGTGGAATCGATAAAACTTTCGAGAGCTGCTTTTCCACATGTCACGTCATGTCACCCATCAAGGCACATCATTAATTAACGCGAAACGTGCTCTGTCTTGGTTCATCTTTGCGGTTAAAATTCCGCCAAACTCCACTATTTGTTGAAATTCAGAAGCACGGTCACACCATGTTCTTCGTGATACTAATAAACCAGATTTCCACCTAGAATCGCTTGATTTAATTGATTTAATTAATAGAGTAGGAGACATTTCTTGCTTCCTGCTGCATTAACAATTTTCTGGTATTATGCATTGCATACTATTGAATGTAGCGCATTTTTAGTCTTGAGACTATTCTTATATTTGTTTTATAAGTAACTATACCAGGTGTCGCATGTTTGAGTCTATTTTCGAGTAATGTCTGATCAATATTTTGTGCATATCAAAGAAAATTCAGTAATAGATATTTCATGTCAGTTTATCGTGGAACCAATCGGGTAGTCACTTTTTTAAACACTTTTTTAATTACTAAGTGTTTGAAGCCCGATCGAATAATCGATGTTAAACTGAAATGGAATGTCTCGTACATGAATAAAGAAAACGTGTCAACTTTCTCTGCCTGAAATATTGAATTTCATTTCTCGACAATACTTTTATAAAGTTATACTATTTACCAATCGAGGTACAGTAGAAGTCCGATAAGTTTCTCATTTCTCAATTTCCAGAAATTGCGGACTTATCGGATGCCCCCTCTAGTAACACGATATTAGGTGCGCGCATGCGTAAGAATGATGCGCAAATCATAAGCATAATAGCACACGTAGTGGCAGAACCGCAATTAGTGTGCGTGCCGTGCGTGTGATGACGTTTTAAGGGGAGTGTACACTTATCGGACGGCAACTTATTGGACTTGTACTGTACTGCGTAAGACATAGTACTTAATCATGATGAAACCTGCATTTTAGACTTCTTTTTTGGATAACTGTAGCTGACACAAGCGTAAACCACAAAAGATGAATAGTTTTTCCTATTTTCTAAGCAAACTATTGTTTTTATGTAAAAAAGAGAACAACCTTTTTTATAGAGGAAAGAATTCTGCACATTTTTCTATGTAACCTCAATTATGCTAAAATGAGCCGTTTCAAATATAAACTCGAAAAACTAATAATCGCCGCCATTTTTCAATATAAATTGTTTACCAATTGTTCAATCGCTGCAGGTTTATTAACAGCCTATCAGGAAGGGTTTAGATAAATTTTCAGCTTGTTACTAATTATTTCCTTTATCCGTCTTTTTTTGTTTTTCCTTGCTTTTTATCCAAGAAAGATGACATTTCTACTAAAAAAGATTAATTTTAAAATCAAAAAGACGAATTTTCAAAAAAATAGTTGAATTTTCATCCAAAAAAGATTTCAGTTGACTTGTCAACACCAAAATATGAATTTTAAACAAGTAAATTTTCTACGAAATAATTGAATTTTCGACCAAACATTATGGCTTTTTATCAAAATGGGGATAATTCCAATATACAGCACGTAGTGGAGTCTCCCATCTGTTCACGTGGGCTTGTAAGTGAAAAATATGATTCTATTAATTGAAATGTGCACAGCTGGGAGTCTCCCATCTGTGCACGTGGACTTGCAAGTTGAAAACCTGAACTACCCTTAAAACCAAAAATGTAAATTCTTCATGAAATCTACCTTTTGATCACTGTATTCTCGTCTGTTTTTCACTTAAAATTATTAATACTGGTCTAGTAAAATATTTATCAACATTGGTTAATTCATTTTCAATTATTTAAATAAATGGAATTTGTTCAAATAATTTTTTTTATTCTTCATTTTATTGAAAATTATTAATATTTCTTGAGTCGAATATTTATCAAAATTGTTTAATTAATTTTTAATTGTTTAAACAAACTCCATTTGCTTAAATTATTTTTTTATTTTTTTGTTAAGAAAAATTATTATTTTTGGTCCAGTGGAATATTTAAAAACATTGATTAATTAATTTTAAAAAATGAAAACAAATTCCATATGTCTAAAAAATGTTTTTTCTCCAAAAAATCGTTGAACTGGCAGTTTATTATCATTAAATGATATAAATTTATTTTCAAATATTTTCCAATTGTTGGAACAAAAAATTATTATTTATTTCCAACTAATAATCAAGGTTGTATATCAATTAATTTTATATTTACATTTTACTTTCATTATTTAACAAACCCTTATTTGTTTCCACAAATTTAATTTGTTCGCTTTTTTCTTATATGATCTTAATCTATATTGCTTATCACTGTGTATCGCGACATAATGTTGTTTTTTTTGCTGTTTGAAAACTTTTTTCTATACTCTTTAACTAAATGCAATAAAAATTGTTTTCGATCCTCATTTCTCGTTAATATAATGTTGAAATCAGTTTATTTCCAAAAAATTTTCTGATCTTCATAATCAACTAAAAACACCTTTTTCCGCAATTCTGCCATGGGAGCTTCCATAAAGGATGTCACAGTTTTAGGGGGGAGGGGGTGGTAGCCAAATTGTGACAGTCTGTGATAGAGGACATTGAAACTGTGACATCCTTTATGGAAGCTCCCCATGTTCAAGAGTTTAATTAAATTAACACAAAGGCCGTAGCAGGATAAGCATGGGCTGGGTGCCCCCGCTCACCCCCGCTTGGATGTGATCCATATTGCAGGGGTAAGTGGCTACCCCTATGAAATAAATTTACCCCAAGTATCAACTGAAAAAAAGTTTTTTTACAAAAGTTCTAAACAAATTTTGAAAAATCAAAAAATCAAATTTTCTTTAAAACGGCTAGACCGATCTTGGCGGTTAAGATATATGTTATATTAGGTACTGGAGAGGTTCTGCTAAAAATTCAAGAACCAATTCTGTTTATTTTAAGAGGATAACAAAATTATTTACATTTTTTAATAATTTTTTTATAGGAAGTACTTCTGGTACACTAACCATTTTCCCCCTATATCATGCTCACATGCAAGGTTGCCCCTCAGATGTATGCAATTCCATGATAATGAGGGTCCAACTTTATTTTCCCTCATTATCATGAAATTGTATACATCTGAGAGGCCAACAAGAAGTTTTTATTTTTTAAAACTATAAACTAATGCTCTGATCATCTCAGCAAAAATATATATTGTAACTGTAATGCGAGCATGATATAGGGGAAAAATGGTTGGTACCAAAAGTACTTTCTACAAAAAAAAATTATTTAAAAATTTAAATATTTTTTTTTGTCCTCTTAAAATAAACAGAACTGGTTCTTGAATTTTTCGCAGAACCTCTCTAGTACCTAATATAACATGTATCTTAACCGCCAAGATCGGTTCAGCCGTTTTCGAGAAAATTTGATTTTTTGATTTTTCAAAATTTGTTTATAACTTTTGTAAGATTTTTTTTCAGTTGATACTTGTGGTAAATTTATTTCATAGGGGTAGCTACTTACCCCTGCTATATGGATCAGATCCGTGCGGGAGAACCCAGACCATGCTTATTCTGCTACGGCCTTTTGTGGAAAGATTATTTATCGTTTAAACAAATCAAAGGTTGTTGAAAATAAATAATAATTTATTGTTTATACAATTGGAAAATATTTAAAAATAAATTTATGTTATTAACGATAATAAACTGCCAGTTCGACGAATTTTTAGAAAAAATACCTTATTTAAACAAATGGAATTTGTTAACATAATTAAAAATTAAATAACCAATATTGATAAATATTCCACTAGACCAATGCTAATAACTTTTATCATAGAAAAAACAAATTTTCGAAAAAAAATTATTTAAACAAATTCTATTTGTTTAGATAATTGAAAATTAATTAACCAATGTTGATAAATATTCCACTAGATCAATATAAATAATTTTAAGTGAAAAAACGACGAGAATACAGTTCTCAAAAAGTCGATTTCATTAAGAATTGACATTTTTTGTTTTAAGGGTAGTTTTCAGGGACTCGTGGGGGTAGGGCCGCATATAGGGCTGTGCGGGCCCTAGGGCCGGTTAAAATGTGGTGCAGAAGTGTTTTGCATGTCGCAGTGATTTTGATTTACCGACTAGTTTCATTTGTGGGGGCCCCTAATTTGTGGAGGCCCTGGGACCATGGCCCCGTACTAGATGCAGCCCTGCGTGAGGGTGTGTTAAGAGTGTCAAACCCATATGTAGAACTTTCCCGTCACATTTTCCCAAACCCTAGAAAATTATTCCAAAAACTCAAAAAAGTAATTTTCCCCATGTATTATACATGGGAAACGAAGTCAAAACCGGCACCTGTTAAGATAAATTTTTTTTTTTTAAATTAGGGAATTTCTTTTTTCGGATTTGAAATTAAATAGGGGGATCGTTGTTCTCTAACAATAAAAGTGTTTTTGAGCCAACCTAGTGCACGCTTGTGCTTGTGGCCATCGACGTGCACAGTTGCTCCGTGCACAGTTGTCCGTCAACCAAATTTCTCATCTTTAATACTATTAAAGACCATCATTTTAAACTTGTAACATTTTTATCCTAGAATCTTTTATAAACCGAATATTTCGAATTAAAATGGAATTTTGTTTATTTATTCTGCTTGACAGTTATTTAAAGTTATAGAAATTATCTGACTTTTGCAATATTTTGTTATTAAATCCGTGACTTATCCCTGACCAATAAAATTCCTAGACTTTTTTGAAAATTTTTGTTGGCTAGGTTTGTTTTTCACTCACTCGGTTTCTTTCGCGCGTAAAGTTAAATTCATATTAAATTTCTATACAAATACTGCAGGTTATTTGTTTCATTTGCGAATTTCCAAAAATTACGTACATGAATGAAGGAGCCCCCCCTGCCGTAACAAATCGTAACAATATCTCTCGACCCCTCCCTCCCCCTTGAGCTGTTACGTAATTATGTACGGTCCCTTATATAACTGTTGCGGAAATATTTTTAACACTTTTTCTTCTACATACATCAACTTAATATTGTTACATAACAGCAATATAAAATTTTTATATAACATAATAATATTTCCATATACCAAAATTATACTATTACAAGCAGTAATGCAAGCAGAACTTCGACAAAGTCGAAAAATTAAAATAAATCTATTTTAAAACGAATGTTTCATCATTGTTACATACATATTTTCAACTATTTTTTTGTAAATTACTTAAAGGGATAATACAAAAATAATTAAGGTTAAGAAATGATTATATTGTTACTTAACAGTAACATAACATTGTGATCGAACAGTAATATAACGAGGTAACTTAAATGTAATAGAAAAAAAATCACAGAGGATATGAATGACGTGTTATATAATATAATAAAAAAATGATAAATAAATAATATAATGAATAAATATACAAAATAATAAACATATATAATAAACACATTCAGATAATAACCACCTTGGCACGATAAATGTCATGCCAACTCGAAGACATCGAGTACAAAACATAACACTGCACAATTATGACTTTACTCGCTCAAGTGATTTCAATAAATTGGCACGTTGATCTTCGATTGCAATTTGCGTGCTGCTGTTTCAGCTATAACTATTTTTTATATTTGCTACGTAGTTGATAGTTGTATGTATATTACTTAACTGTTATACAGATGTTATGCAATTTTTATATTATTAGTGATCTATAAGTAACATTTTGATATGGTGTTATATTATCATTATGTTGCTGTTATGTAACGTGTATATAACAAAGTTATATTAACTTGTAAGTTAACGTTATGTAAGAGCTTACAAAGACTGTTATAAAGTAAACGTAAATGTAAGAACTGTATAAATTTATGTATCATGCATTTGCTTAAAAAGCTATAATATTTTTGTTATAGAATTTCTGTATCATTGTTATATAAATGAGATAGTTGAAAATAGTTTCCAGATATCTTATTGGCTGGAAAATTTACAAATTTATTAGAAGATTAACAAATATGTGAAACAAAGATTTAGGACTAAAGAGTGGTATGTTGAAAGTAATCACGTTTTAATTTGAGCTAAAATAACAGATATCAGATGACTTATTGTCATCATAATTCGAATTTACTTAGCTGACTTTAACAAATCAGTTTATAGAAAACATATCAGAAAATGGAATAAAATCAAATTAATCGTAATGAAGATGTTTCTAAATGGCTCAGTTTACTAAAGCCAAGTCCACTGATTCATATCAAAACAGTTCACTAATTAAATCAAAATATCTAATTAAAATCAACTTAGTTGATGTAAACCCATCACCTGCTTAAAATCAAGATATTTCACTAAAAAAAATTAGCTGATTCAACTCACTCAGTTGATTGTTTCTATATCAGCTGTTTGAAGTCAACTCAGTTGATTGATACAGATCAAATGATGAAATTCAACTTAGCTTTTAGTCAGCTGAATGCATTTCAATTAACTTGGTAGATGAGGATCAACTGATAATATATCAACTAGCTGATAAAGAGTGTGAATCAGCTGATCTATTTTCAATTAGTCGACATGATGTCAAGCGTAAGCAGATAAAACTCACTTCTCAGCTGATGAGACTTGATGACTTCCTCATGCTGGTAGTGCTGTGATTAACTAACTAAACAACTGCCTGTTGCTTCCTAACAATCTCGCTAACTCAAACTATAACTCTTTAGTTTTACAATCAGGAGAATGGAGGAAAACCACCCCTGGTTGGAATTCAGTTGGTGGTTCCAAAGCCCCCGAAGAATTATAGATTCACAAATTGGAACTGGCCCCTCATCAGGAAAACATGCTTCTGGTCTATGATGTCTATCCTAGCTGGATGTGCAGCACTCGTCATTGGTGTCATCATTACGATGCCTAAAAAGTACTTTCTTTAAAAATAATTTTTCATTTTAATTTAATAATTTTAAGCCAATAACCCGCAGTCAATAACAATTGACTGCTGTGAAGTACATTTTTTGATTAGTTTTACGCTGCACATAAATTGATTTACACTACTTTTGTATCTTAACTCATTTTCGATATCTGCGCAGCAGAAATTTCAGAACAGAAAGTCTTTAATCTATATTTATTCGAACAATGTTTATGACTGCGCAGTAGGGTGCCTCAAGAAATCCTTTTTTTCTAGATTTTATAAAACCTTGAATCGGAAATTTCTTTCTTTTGATGAGAAAATGATCCCCTATTTTTTGCCAGATTTAAAAAAATATATTTAGAGGTCGCTATGGAGGTTTTTATTCCGAAAAATTGACTTTTTGAAGTTTTAATTTTTAAAAAAATTTTCATACAATTTTAACTGTCCCATCTTGTACTATGCATTAACCTTAAAGTTACGATTTTTTAATAAGTTGAGATTAAAGGTCAAATTCACCCTCAAAGATGTTTTTTTAATTATCAAACTTTCAGAAAATATTACTTACCTTACTGAAAAAAAATTCTAAAATTGAAACAAAAATTTAAGTAATTTTGGTTAAATAAAAATAAAAATTGTGAATAAATTTATTTTTTAAGTTTATTTCCTTATTTCTTTAAGGTTTTATAAATTTCATCTTCCTATGATTCTTGAGAAAATTGAAAAAGATTTTTGAAGATTTCAGACATGTCAATTAAAAATTTCAACAAAAAAGGTAATTTTCAACTAAAAAATCTAATAGTGGATATTTCAACCAAAAAATTTTTTATTTGAAATAAAAAACAGTGGAATATATAATTTGCCTAGGGTTCTTGATAAAATTCAAAAAATGTTTGAAGATTTTTGACATGTCGAAAATTATCCAAAGAAGTGTGTAAAGAAGTTTTTTATTTTACAGGATTTTACAAGAATTTAGGACTTGTAGAAGTTTAAGAGAAATTAAAAAATATTTGATAAATTTTCGGAAATCTTTCAAATTTTAAAAATATGTTTTATCTCTTCAAAACTTCTACAATTTCTAATTATCCTTGAAACTAAATCGAATTGCTCCCAAAAATTTTTAAACGTCTTTCAAAAAAAGCTTCATAATTTTATTGTAAAATATTCAAAAATATAAAAATATATCTATCTATGTTGATTTTAATTTTTTTAAATTTTTACAAATTTCAAATTATTTTTTAATTTTTTTTTTTTATTTTCTAAATATCTTTTGAAATGATTCAAATTAATCTCTTAAAATTTGTTTTTCAAAATAAAAAAATCATTGAAAATTTTCCCAGGAATCTTAGAAAATTTTTTTATTTTCTTGAAACATTTCAAAATTCTTAAAAAGTTTCTAAATGTTTTGTTCGAAATCTTCAAAAATCTGTAACGTTTTCAATCGTTTGGAATCTTTTATAAGCTTAAAATTATTTTCGAATCTTTCAAACCTACTAAATATTTCTTAAACTTACTCCAATTTTTTATAATACTTTGTAATCTGGCAAAATTGAACAGTTTTGCATTAAAATCTTCTAGATTCTTTTTCAAAATTTTAGGAAATTGTTTGCAATGTTTTGCAATCTGTTTCAATCTTCAGTTAACATTTTTTTTTTTTAATGAAAAATAATTTCAAATTTTCTCAGCAATCGTGAGAAAATTTGTTTATTCTCTTGAAGCCTTTTAAAATTCTTGAAAAGATTTCTTTTTCGAAATTTCGAGTAAATTATATATTAAAAACTAAATAATGTAAAAAATATGTTATATGTTCTTTATTAGATCAAACATGTGTTCTTAAAAAATGTAATGTAAAAAATAAAGTACCACAGACTTTCGTTTTACAAGAATTTATCGAGTTTTCACTTATTTTTAAAATTTTATGTATTAATTGTAGGAAAGTATTTCTAATTTTTCTTTTTCCATTAATCAAAATTGTTGTCAGTAAAGTGAGTAAGATTGTCTGAAATTTCATAATTTAAAAACATTGTTTTACAAACAAACAAAAAAAGAGATTTCCGAGTCCAGGTTTTAGAAAATCTTAAAAAAAAAAAGGGATTTCATGAGACACCCTACTGCGCAGTGGCCATTCAACTTATTTTTTACTTGCGCAGCAGCATACTGATTTCGGCGCAGTAGTTAACTTGAATATTTGTTTAACTGTATACTGTAGTAATTATTGCACAGCAGTAGTCTTAAATTATTTATTACTGTGTAGTACAGTCAAAAGATTCTTATATCTTGCACCCAAAAATCAAATACATGCAGAGCACAGTAAAGTTTGAAAAACTTGTTTTTGCGCAGTAGGCGTTTGCGACACTTATGTCTGCGCAGTAGAGTATCATAGCGCTTAGGATTGCGCAGTATACTTCTGCGAGACTAATGGCTGCGCAGTAGACTTTTGTGGCGCTTATAAATGCGCAGTACATGCTTATATCACTTATGAGTGCGCAGGACAGTCCTGTTATATTGACACCTGCGCAGTATATTTCTAACGTACATATAGCTGCGCATTAAATATTTTTCGTTCTTTGGACAATCGAACATCAAATTCTAATATCAAAACTAATCGGGACCATAATTTGCAGATGCGATCCTCCAGTCGAGTGGTGGCAAGGGAGCCTCTTCTATGAGATATTTCCAGCATCGTACCAGGATGGCATCCAAATGAACGACGGAATTGGAGACCTCCCTGGAATCAGCAGCAGGCTCGACTATTTGCACGATCTTGGAGTCCAGGGTGTAAGACTAAATTCTATTTTCCCAGCTCCACACTATCCAGAGTACTACTTCGATGTTACCAATTTGACGGACCTGAATGAACATCTTGGAAAGATGCAGGATTTCGACCAACTCGTGAAAGAGATTCATGCCAGGAATATGACTCTAATTCTTGATCTGCCTTTGTATCCACTCATTAAGCATTTAAATGAGCCTAAGTCAAATAGAAGTGAGCCAGTTCTAAGGAAAAGCAGAGAAGTCCTACCAGAAATTCTTCCTTCAACACCACAAACATCTGTGGAGGTAGTTAGCCATTCTTAAATTATGTTTGATTTGATGATTGAATTTAACAGTTTTTTGAAGATTTGAAAACTGTACAACGGGTTCGTAACTCACTGTTATCGTCATTACACCCTTAGGAAAAAATATTATATTGGAAATTCAGTATAGGGCTATACTGAATTTCTTATAATTTGTTTGTCATTCTAGAAAAATCATTTTAAAAAATCATTATGAGAAACTCAGAATAGAAATAACTAATCTTATAAATTATTGAATAAAGTGATGCAAAAGATAGAGAAACTACAAACGAAAGATTCATTTGTTTACTTAACGTAGGAGTTCAAATTATTTCAAGGGATTTCTGCAGATTTCGGAAATGTCAAGGGCTATGAACGATCTTACTAAATTTCAGAGGTTTTGAAAGATTTTAAGTTATTTAAAAAAATTCCTAAGAATGTCAAGAGATTTCAAAAGTTTCAAAGAATGTCAAAAAATGGTAGCTTTTTAACGAAATTCAAAGGTGTAAAGGGAATTCAAAAGAGATTAAACGATGTCAAAGGATTTCTACGGATGTTAAGAGATTTCAAAGATTTGAATTGATTTAAAAATATTTCCAAGGGTATCAAGGGATTTCAATGAAATTTCAAACGAATTTAAAGATATCAAGGGAATTCACAGATTTGTTATATGTAAAGTTTTTTTTGCAGAATCGCTATTTTTTTGTTTTTTTTTATAATAATGCCTTCAATATTCTGGTATTTTTTATTCCAATGCTGATTATCCTATAGGGGAGAGTATGGGGTATGGTGTCTCGCTTTGACTCAAATGCCCTATAAATTATGATTGAAATGTGATTTTGATGTGTGTATTTTTT
>JAABKJ010001811.1:0-29449 GCA_011634705.1 Andricus grossulariae
AATTCAGTACTTTCAAGTGAAGGAATTTTGTATCCCTAAAATAATGAGAAACTATATTTTTCACAGGAATGAACCGCGTACCAAAAAAGGCAAAATTTGCTGAAGGCTCTGTACTGCGGCGTCCCTATCAACAGGGCTATGTTGGAATATACCTAATAAAGATTAACCCTGAGACTTTTGATGAAATTGGGCGGTTTTATATTCCAGACACAATTGGCAATGGTAATTTAAAAGCCAAAATAAAATATAAACCGAATATTAGAGAAACCAAAAAGTTCCTCTGGAACCACTCCTGTAATGTTTTATAAAATAGTTTTTACTCGAAGTAAGAAGCCATTCATAAATAATGTAAAAGTTTTAGTTGTTTTTTTGGGGGGTGCTGGGGAAGTGTGCATTTTTACATTGTGGAGGGTAATTAATGTCATGTAATATTTTAAAGCTATCAACCCTGCAACTATTTGCTTAAAAATTCAATAATTTTGGTAAAAAGTCATCATTTTTTGTTGAGACTTCAATTATTTCGTAGAAAATTTACTTGCTTAAAATTCATACGGTGGTGTTCAAATGTCGACTGAAACCTTTTTTGGATGCAAATTTAACAATTTTTTTGAAAAATTGTCTTTTTGAACTGAAAATTCATTTGTTTTAGAAGAAATTTAATCTTTTTCAGAGAAAAATGCAACTGTCTCGTTGAAAATTATTTTCTTTGTTGGAGGATTCAACTACTATCTTTGAAAATTTTGGTAGAACGGCTTGGTTAGAAAACAATTTTTTTGTTGAAGATTCATATTTTAAGTTGAAAAATAATCTCTTCGAATAAAAGTTTATCTATTTTGTTGAAAACTGATATTTTTCAATTGAAAATTTGACTGCGTGGGTAAAATTGGAACTCATTTGTTGTTAATTTTTTTTTTTTCAAAAAAAGGGTTACGCTAAAAATGTAATTTTTGTATAGAAAATTCTTTTTTTGGCTTGAAGGTTCAAGAACTTAGGTGAATCTTTTTGTATAACTGAAAAGTGTTTACTTGGTGAAAAGTCGTTTTTTTTTGTTCTAAAATTAATTTTTGTGGATGAAATTTCATCTTTTTTGCTTGAAATATTAACTATTAAACTTTCTTTTTGTTGAGAATTCAATTATTTTGTTTGAAATTCAAGTATTTCGTTAAAAATTCACAATTAAATATTCTTCAATTTTCAAATTTGCAGTTGAAGATTCTTTAGTTTCACAGATGTATGAATCAATAACCTGAAATTTGGATGATGAAGATCGAAAGTCAAGAATTTTCAATTCTCAACCTTCCAAATTAAAGAAATTTTAAATGTAAATCATCAGAATGACAGGTTTTTTAATTGTGAAACTTGTATAATTTTTTATGACAAAATTAAAAAATTGAAAGCTCTCTCATTTTAAAGATTAAGTTCCATTTTCAAGATATACAATAGAAAATTCTTCAATATTAAAAATTTTGAAGATTTGAAGTTCAAAATTACTCAATTTTCAAGATATAAAAGTGAACTCCATTCAATTATTTTATTGTATATGAAGAAGGAATGGTAATTCAGGTGTGTTGGGTAGTCAGTAACTAAATTTAATTTATTAGGACGTGGATGAAAATATTTGAAAAGAATTGCCTAACATAGACGGGCGGGGGTTCCAAATCATTTTTTGAACTTGATACATGGGGATGGGGAGGGGAAAAATTTACAAAGAATGTCTTACATAATTTGTGGATGGCCCCTAATGGGGCCTTCTACAAACCACGTGGTTTATCGGCTGGTGGGGGGGGGGGGGGTCAACCTAGTGCCACACAATGGCGAGAAACTACAGGAACAGTCGGAAAAACGGGTTACATGGGAAAGGGTAAAAAATCACCGGAAATTGGGCCATGTGATCTATTGAAGTCCCCGAAAGTGCTTTGACCTACGTGTTAATATTGACCACCAACAAAAAATGGTTGGGATACAATAAAGTCTATTTTTTTACAAAATTATTAGTAGATTCACAACTCAGTAAATGCAGTTTAGTAATTTTTCAAATCTTCGACCTAATTAATGAATATATTTTTCTTGCACAATTAGCTCGACCACAACGAATGGAACCTGTACTTGCTGATGTTGTGTACCAGAATGAAGTACCTACTCATTCAAGTAATGGAGGTTACAGTTGGCGCCCGTATGGGATGGGTCGTCGCAATGCTAAGTAGATGCACTTCCTTGTCCAGCGAGTAATTTAAAAACGGAAATACTATTCAAAATAAATATATTGCAAAATTGTGTAATAATTTTTTTCTGCACTATTTGTAAACGGAATATAGTGCTTACCGTAGTGCCTAGTACATTAAATGTAAAATAAATGTATGTTTTTTATTAATAATTTTAATATTTTTGATGTTAAATTACCTAATAACATTAGCAGTACCTGATAATATGAAAATTAATATTGAATGTAATAATCATATATTCACCAAATATTAATAAATGAATAAACAAAAGGGGGTTATCCTCATTCACATTACGTGGGGTGTTTTCGTTTAATTTTAAGTTTCCCCACCCCCTATGTGAGTTACCGTGTGATTTGTACTAACCCCCCCCCCCCCAAACTTACTAAGATTGTGTAAACAGAAGGAAGAAAGATGCATACAAAAAAATAAATTCCGTTAATCAAATAAACATGGAATTGCAGAAAATAAAATCTGTTTTCAAGAATAAGTATTTAGTTTTTCAAACGTACAATTTTATCATTAATTAAGGGTCTACAATTTTGAAAATTCCTATACTTTTTGTGCTGTCCGAATTGAAAAGTGTGTAGTCCAAAATCATAAAGTATGTAATGGAAAATCATCTTGATTTTTAATCGAAATTTAGACTTTTCCAACCTAATATTTTAAAAGTAATGAAAATGAACCCTAATGATTATTTGAATTATGACATATCGTTTGGTTAAAAATTCTACTATTTGGTCGATAATTGAATTATTTTTGTAGAAAATGCAAGTATTTGCTTAGAGAGTCATATTTTTTTACGAAAAATTCAACTTCTTGATTGAAATTTGAACATTTTGTTAAAAATTCATCTTTTTGGTTGAAGATTCATCTCTAACTATTTCATTTCTTCTATGGCTGCCGCGGTTCAGTAGGGTAAATAAAAATGTCTGTGGGAAAATTACTTTTCGAACCACAATTGATTTTTATCTGATTAAAATTTTATTTCAAATGAAAATTTATAGAACTCTGCATATATCGTAGACATTTGATTTCTTAAGAAAAGAATTTTACTACTTTTTTGTTTCATAAACAAAATGACAACAACACAATTCTTTGACTTTTGGAGAATACTGTTTGTCATAAAATATTTAGATTCATTCAAAACGATCTAGAATCAATGACACAAGAATTTCGAAATCTTTTTCAGTAGAAGTTTAAACATTCATTAAATTCGTCATAAACAAATGACTGGATGGAAGTAATTTCGTGGGGATTATTAATGTTTGGTCACTTAATTTCAATTAAATTTTTGCAGTGTATAGACAAAAGGGGTTTGTAAGTTAGAACAATAAAAATCATTAAATAACTTGTTATATAGTGGGAATAATTTATAAACGATTGTCCTTGTTGAAATCAACTACCAATCAAAAACCTCTTTTGTCTGCACATTGTGAAAATTTAGTTGAAATTACGTGACCAAACATTTCTGAATTCCACGAAATCATTTTCATCCACTTATTGGTTTATACAAAATTTAATCAATTTTGTAACTTTTACAGCTTTACTGAAAAACATTTTTAAATAGTTGTGTCATTCATTCTAGATCTTTTTGAATAAATCTGTATATTTTATAACAAACGGTTATTTTTTTCTTCTTCAAAAATTGAACTTTTCTAGTTAAAAATTCAACTATTTGGTTGGAAATTCACGTATTTTCTTAAAGATCAATTATTTTACTTGAAAATTTATCTCTTTTGGTTAAAAATCCAACTTCTGCGTTGAAAATTGATATACTTTGTTGAAGATTCGTTTTTTGTTTGACAATTAACTTATTTGACTGAAAATTTATATTTGATTTTTTTGTTGTGAAATTAATATTCTTGATTGAAAATTATTCTTTTCTAGTTGAAAATTCAACTGCTTAGTTGAAAATTAATATATTTTGTTTGATATATATATATTTTTTTGTTTGTAAAAAATTCATCCCTTTTGGTTAGAAATGCAACTTTTTGGTTGGAAGTTGATTTTTTTCGGGGAAGGATTCAAATATTCGGTTGAAAATTGGTATATCTGGATATTAAACTGCTTTCTATTTAAGTCACAATCACTCTTGGTTGAAGGTTGAACTACTTTGTGAATGCTTTTTTTCTTTTGGTTGAAAATTCATAATTTTAGTTTCAAATCAAACCATTTAGTTGTAAATTAATTTAATTGTTGAAAATTCCAATTTTTGGTTAAAAAGATCAACTTTCGACAGTTTGGTAGAAAATTCATGTATTTTGTTGAAAAATTGACTTTTTTGGAAGAAAAGTATTCTATTTGGAGGAAAATTCATCTTTTTGTTGGAATAATTATCTATTAAATTCACAATACATCTTTCTTGGTTAAAAATCCAATTACTAAGATTAATTTTTTATCTAACAATTTTACTACTTCCTTTTCGGTTGAATATACATCCCTTATAATTTGATGATTCAACTATTGGGTAGTAATACATACATATACATACATACATATACATATATACATACATAATAAGTGCGGGTACAAATGACCATACACACACATACATGGAATTTATTATTATTATTATTATTATACCATAAGGCCATTTTCCTTTCGGGGTAAGCGGACTTACTCGGCAAAGAAGGGAATAATGTGTGGAAGGGGGTATAGATTTTGAGATCGATATAAAAATGTGTATATTGAATGTAATGTAAATCTTATTATTTTAATATACAGTGCATATTAAGTCTAGCCCTAATTAATTGATATTAATATACACGCTAAAAAAAAGTTTTAAGCCAAAAAAATGCACTGCCTCGAATCCTATTTCTCAGCATCAAGAAAATATTCTTTTACAGAAGTAATTTTTATTTAGATAGACATATCTTTTATATAATTATACATAATTATTTATTTATCAAATTCGCGGTCCAAAATTAGAAAGTAGTGAAATCATTCTTTGAGGATTCTTTCATTACCATTTTTTAAGTTCTTAATTATATACCAAACTTAAGAGGCACAGACTCTCTCAATCGATTTTTCTAACCGATCTTGTCCTATATCGCGATTGTGGTGCCCTGCAGCTTCATCTCCCAATAATTCCTTAAAAGAGTCTCTCAAAGCGTCTAGCATACCGTCTGTATCATATATCATTTCACCCTTGCTATTTCTCATACTGCCTAACTCTGTACTTTTACCTCCCTTCATAACGATCGACGTCCATTTATGAAACAGTTTCTTGCTTTCCTCAAAGTCGGTTCGCATTTTCTTTTCTTCTGTTCTGATTTTATCTTTACTTTCCTTGACTAGAAGTTTAAATTTCCTCTTTTTGTGTCTGTAATAATTTTCAAGTCTATTTCTGCCCTAATCGCTAATGCCTGTGATTTGCAACCTTCTTTCATGTGCTTTTTTCTATTCTTGGGCGGCAGCCTGAATTTCATTATTCCACCATGCATCACCAGACATTCTTCGTACAACTGCAGTACCACACAATTCATTCGCACTTCTAACAATGACATCCTCAAACAAAGCCGATGCGTCCTCTTTATTTTTATTATCTGTTAGCGCCTCCCAAGTTCTCTTTCTTTTTCAACCGTCTTTCATCCGCAACAACGAAATCGATTGACCTGACCCTGGCGTTGGACGTTGACCCATCCGTTCATATCTCCTAGTATAATGATTCTTTTACTATGATGGCGAGTACTTATAGTATCATATAAAGTGTCCCAGAAGGCGTCTTTGAATTCTCTCAAATCACTATCCACTGGGGCGTAGCACGCTATGATAAATAATCTTCTGATTCCTACCTTCATTCTAACCCATATCAATCTGGGAGATACATATCCTTGATCTTTGAGATGCTGTCTTGCTTTTTCATTCATAATCAAACCGGCCTCCTTGATTACCATGTGATTCACTATCTACTCCTGACCATATATCAAGTCCGCCTTTAAACACTCCATTTTCTATGTTTCTAATGTCGCACCCCTTTTTCTTTGTTTCAAGTACGCACAAAATATCTAGTTTCGTTACGTGCTTGGTTTCTCGTAATTCTCTTACCTTAAGATCATTCCTTCAGCATTCCAAACACCCAGTCTTCATTCATCGCCTGAAACTTGACCTTTACCGGGTGCATGCCTTTCATCAATCAAAGTTTCAGTCCATTCCGAGGCTATTTTATTGTTTGTATTATTGACTGTTCAAAGTTTACGCCCAACAACCATCTTTATACGAGAAATTTATTTCGCGTGTCGAAATCAAGTCCAAATTAAATATTCAGTCGTCGTATGGTGGAGAGTCTAGTTATAACGTCAGTTACACCAAACTTTGTTTAATGGAGGGGGAGTGTTTGGGCAGAACTAGAACCGAGACTCATAGTTGGTTAGTGTTTTATACTGAGAAGGTCACCAGCACTCAGCAGTGTAGTATTTGATGGGAGTTATAATTGATTTCGTTTAATTGAAATACAAATTATGAAATATGAATGCAACAGTTAAATTCTTCATAATAAATATTTGTTGAAAGAGAGAAAAAACTCCTCCCTCAGTGAGTAAAATAGTTTAATTTTCCACGATCTTGAAAATTCTCTTAAATTTTGGAGAGACCTTTATATATTTAAAAATCTTTGAAGAACTGTTAAATTCCGGAATTCTTGTGAACGAATCCCCTGAAAAGCACTGCCAAAATTCGATTTTTCGTCGCGTTTTTATAAACTTTGGTAAAAGGGTGTTCTTACGGTCGCTGATGTCGAATTTCAAATAAAAAGTTACGAATTCAAAATAGTAGATCCAAAATGGCTGCCATGGTTGTTAAATTTTTACATATTAGTCTGATACTTGGTAAGAGGGTGTTTTTGGTTAGCTGATTTCGAATTCGACGTCAAAATTTATAAATTTAAAATGACGGATCCAATATGTCGGATATTTTTTTTTTTACTGAATGTTAAAAAGGCATAAGGAACGGATTCATAAAATTGGGTGAAGCAATAGAGCGCAAGATGAATATTTTATGGGATTTCTTCATGAGTTTTTTTTAGTCGACTTTTCCCGCATTATAAATACTGTTAAACAATTTCAGGGAAAGGATTTTTTGTCAACATACTTTCTTAAATTCACAAATTAATTTATTGTCTGTGCAAAATAATTTTTATAAAATTTTACTTCAATATTTCCGTCTGAGAGTTTTAAACTTTAATTACAAATTTCGAAATTTTACGATATCGCTTGGAATAATTTATAACTCTTTTTTCACCTGTTATTAATTGGTTGGTTTATATTGACGACGTATAAGTAACAAATCCCACATCTTCAAACATTATCAGATAGTATATTTACTTATCGTAAAATGTTACCTCCACAAATAACGTTCAGAGATTAATGTCGGTGTCACCGCTTATACCCGAAATCAGTTAAAACCAGTTTGAACAAGTTAAAATGCGAAAATACCAGGAGCATCCATCAAAACTACACGGAGAGAATAAAACTGCTGTGGTCACCGTGACTCACGGTGTTGACGCGTGTGAGGTGAACAAAGTATTCCGAGTTGTTCGAAAATATATGAAAGTGACGTTTTCACGGTGACCACACGAGTGCTTCATGATGATCATGCGCGTGAATCACAACAGATTTCGTCGCTGCTACATCACAGTGCTGAAGCGCGTGAAAATAATGCTGAACACTGTGATCACAATAAGGAACGACTTGAAAGTCGTACCTGTGATTCGCGCGCGTGATAATCGTGTAGCACTCGCGTGGTAACCGTGAAAACGTCCTTCCATATATTTTCGAACATTTTGGTGCACTTTTTTCCTCTCACACGCATCAGCATCGGGAGGCTCGGTGATCACGGCCATTTTGTTCTCTTTGTGTTGTATTAACTAGTCAAGACGCGGGGTAACCAAGTGCTTTTGTGAAAACCTTAAGAAATTTTAAATTCCATATGATTTCGTACTTTAACTGAAAATATCAGTTAAAACTAGATTGACCGGTTTGTACTTTCGAAAGAACTAGTTTTATTCGCACTATCCAGTGAAAACCCCAAATACTGAGTTTGCAGTGATTGGTCACAGCTTGAACCACTTTTCCAGCTGCCCTTAAAAATACACGTGCTAGTATAAAAGGACTTTTTTACTTCCCGTTTTGACTAGTTCAAACTAATTTTGACAAATGATCGTGGTAATTTCGCGTTTTAACTAGTTGAAACTAGTTTGAAATGAATTCTTGTTAAAACGGCAACATCGGCACAATTGTCAATGAACGAAAATAAACCTAAATAACACAATGCGCTGAAAAACCATAATTTAGGGTGTCTCGATTCTTCAAATATATTTACTTCAAATCCATATATTACATCTTCCAGATGGAGCTAATAATCCGTCACGTGGACGACCTCCAATACCACCAGGCCGGAATTTAAAACTTCGTTATCAACCGTATCCTCAGGGGACAGATCGTCGGCTCCACCATGGCGCAGGTTCCTGTGATGCACGTTAGTATATTATAATTTTTTGAAGAGAAATTTCTTTTGGGACGCGAGTAAATTGAAAAAAAATACGATCGACAAACCGACCGTACGGATAGCTCTCTGTCTCCATCTGCACTTTCTTACCATGCGATTTCCTCAAAACTCATGATAATTCGAGGGGCTACTCACTACGAAATCTAGAAATCTTAAAACTTTGAAGTCGGCAATCTGTATTGAATTCTTATACACTTCCAAGATTTCGTTGTGATTGCCGGAAGTTACGAGATTTCCGACTCTGCTCGCGATCAGATCTCACTTGGGATTCTACAGACTCGGCTAAACTCGGTGGTTTTCGAATTCAGTCGGTTGCTTGTTTCACGCATAAGAGTGTATGTCTGAATGCTCCACAACACCTCACCTATGTCCAGACTTAGCCAAAGATTTCCAAGATTTCTCACGAATGCTAAATTGCGGAGAGATTTCCAAGAGTTTCTCCTAGAATTCTCTTAAGATTTTCCACGCAGCATTCTGAGATTTCTTAATGAGTAGCCCCCTCGTGATGATTCCTCACGAAAAATTTCAAAGTAAATCCATCGAAGTTTCACTTCTGCTGTGTGGCCTCACTTCCACACACTGTTTTTTCAACTATCAAAAAATTGTTGGAATTGAGAAAAATCAAAATTTTATATCTTAACCACCAATCAATAATTTATTGAAGACCTTTGTAACAAGTTTCGAATTTGATCTTAGAAAGTACATACTTTTACAGGAAATTTAACTTCGCATCTTTTTTCTCTGGATACAAATATTGTAGCTTTTTCTGTTTCAAAGTAAACTCAAAAAACCCGTTTTTTTAATTTTCTATGAATTTCAAAAATTTATGAAAATGTGTGAAATTCATGGAAATTCATTTGAATTTGGAAAATTTGTGGAAATTCATAATAATTTATGGACATTTGTGGTAATTGATGAGAGTTTATGGACATTTGAGTTCATTTACGGAAATTAATGGGAATGTATGGTGTTTTAGCGGTGAATTTCAATAGCAGATATACTGCACGCATGCGTTATAGCTCGAGCTATAATTTCCAAAATTTATAGAAATTTTTTGTTGCTCAGATTTATGATAATTTACCAGTATCTTTTGATAACTTTAATAACCGTTCTGCTGGACGTATGAATTGTGCTCAAAATTTTTGATTGCATGCCTTTCTATCTATGGTCTGTCCGTAAAGTATGCGACCTTGTGCCTGATTTCAGCCCTTCTTCATTCCTATGAAGCGGGGCTAAAGTTCTACTTTTCAGGAACAAAAAATGCTTCATACCAAACGATGACCAAACGAATCCATTGAACAAAAGTTGGATATTTTATGGTTGTTCTAACTTCACGAACATGTCGACTTAAGATTCGCAGGTCCATGCCACTTGATAGGGGGCCGCACAGAAGTCAAACTTAAATAGTAAATACCTTTTTCTGAGTTCAGCAGGGTTGTTCTGAAAAATACAATATGTGTGGAAAATTTGTCGTAGCCGTTTCTCCTGCATAGATTTAAAAGCCATTAAAAAAAATCTTCAAAAAAATACTGCATCCTGCGTGACTTATCTTTAAAGTCAGTGTTAATGTGTTAATGCGAACTGACTCTGCGATTAGATTTCAGCTATCTTCATTTCAAACCAATAGAAAACTTTTGGGGCTCGTTTAAAAAATTCTTTAATAGAAATACCTATATTATATCTTACAGATACATGTCCATTTTCGCCACGTCCAGCGCCTTTTCCCCCAGTGATTCCGCGGCAAGCATACATAGGCCAAGGTCAGTCCAGGTTCGAATAATGAGTATTGGTATACTATAATTTTTTAAACTAAGAAAAAAATGTTGGGATTCAGAAAAAAAATTAAAACTTCATTTCTTAACCACCAATACATTTTTCTTGCTGAACGGCTTTGGCCCCTGGAGGCCTTTGAAACAAGTTTCAGGTTCTAACTCAAAAGATACATACATAGTCTTATAGGAAATTTAATTGCGCTTTTTTTCACTGGGCCAAAATGTAGTGGATTTTTTCGTTTTCCAAGTGAACCTGAAAAAAACCTGCTCAAAAAATTACAGCGAACCTTCTTTATGGTCTTCTCCGACAGCTAGAGTAAGCAACATATGTAGATTTTCGTTTCAACAGAATTTATTAATTTTTTACCTTAGACATTGTATAAATCATTTATTCATATCTTCGTGCTCTTGGGGAGTTGAGTGAATTTTGAGCAACCATAAAATTTCAGTGAGAGGAAATTTTATTCAGAAACGTCTAGATATGTTCTTACAGATGAATAATAAAAGCAAATCATCGTTACGAAACTATGAAGGTTTTATCTCGACAGTGCAATCCGTTTTTCGCACGTATAAACCAACTTTATGCGTTGACGACAAAGTTGAAACCAACTTGATGCGTTAACACATAACACGTTACGTGTCTTAATTATTCGCTTAATTGATCTCTTTCACTTAAAAACCAGTATAATTTATATATGACTAGGAAAGGATATTATTCTTGATTATGTAGAATTAAAAAATACTGGCAGCCTCCTAATAAATATTTCATATTCCGAGTCTTTAGATTTATTATACAAACGTATATCAAAATTGCAAACATTTTTAACAGACTATACAAAATATTACGAGTATGTAGTGAATTGTATAATTGTTTTGTTTCACCTTCATGTTTTTATACTTACTGATGCATCTTATCAGCAGCCTTTCAATCTAGCACAACTTGATAGTTTTAAGTGAAGGAATTTTTATATATTTTATATTTTGAATTTATATTCTTCAAATAATTAGTAATTAGATTTTTCTTACATGATCAGCACCACAACAACAAATTAGGACACAATTTCTGGAGGATGATGAACTGTTACGTAAGAAGCTATATAAGGGTGGATTAGTGGACTTTTGTATTGCAGTATACCATATAGTAAAAGATGAACACGGCCAGGAATCTGGAGCGTTTTATAACCCAGCTTCAATTCATTATGGTAACTTGAAAGCTAAACTACAATTTAAAACCAATATTACAAAATCCAAAACAATCCTCTGGAACTGTCCCTGAATTGTTTTATAAAATAGTTTATACTCGAAGTAAGGGTCCATCCATAATTTAGGTAACAGTTTTTTCTAGGAGGGGGGGGGGTCAAGTTTTATGGACATGAGGGGGAGGTGATTGATGATGTTACCTTCTATTTTTATCCTGTATCAATCCTATAGAAAATCCATGTATACAAAATTATACTAGAACTCTAAAGTCGAGTGTCATTACAGTAATAGGTTGTAATAACGTTATGAAGACTTCAATATCGATATAATTAGATTATTTTGTTTTTTTTTCTTTGTAGAAAAACATTCATGAAAACAAAGTCTTTCTCTGATTTTTCTATTACTACTAACTTCAAAGTTATGAAACCTTTTTTATGTGGCTTTCGCTTTTCATTATTTAAAAAATAAACTCTAAGATTTGGTTATCTACTTTTCTGGGTTTTATGAAAGATTAAACGTTAAGTAAAAATATCTAAAACCCTAAGTCAAGAATTATAATCTTTTAGATTGTGTTAAAAAATATAAAGATAAGAGATTTGATAAAAGATTTGAGAAAATTGTATAATCTTGTATTATTAAATTTTAATTAGCGTTCATTATGATCGCAATCGTTTCTCAAAATCGTTAGTTTAAATTAATAAATAATTTAATAATTGCAGATGTTTAGTATGAATTCGGAAAACCTAGCATAAATTTCTTTAAATCAGAGAAATGTTTGTTTGTTTCGATTTTATTTTTTTTGATGTTTTCCATTATCGACACTGATCCACTTTGAAGATATATACAAATCAAATTCGCTACCTTGTTTCATTTGGAATATTTATAGTGCAAAATCTTGAAATTATGAACATCTTCTTGCAAAAAGTCTATATGAGAGACCTACAATTTAAGATTATTGAATTCCTAACGTGTATAATATAGAAACATATAATTTAAATGATTTTTTTAAATAGTTTGATTTTGAAGATTTATAATTAAAATCTCTTCAAGATCAAAGGTGCATAAATAGAAATTCTTAAATTTAAATAATTACGGAAATTAGAAGCTATGTAGTTTTATTTATATAAGTTTTCAATTTTAAATAGTTCAAATTAGGAGAATTTCAAATGTTGAACATCAGAACTACAGATGTTTGAATTGTAAAACTTGAAACTTGCAAAATTAATAATTGTAAAATTTTCAAAATTAAAACTCTCTAATTTCAAAGATTCACAATTCAAAGTTCTACAATTTTGTAAAATTGAATAAAAAACAAAATATAATGCAAAAAAACAGGATAAAAAATTCTAGGATTTTGAACAATATAGAATTACAAATAATTCCATTTTTAAGTTGTATAATTTCACGGTATGTAATTTTTAACATTTGTTTACAATAGTTCAATTTTGAAGATTCACATTTAAAAATTCTCATTTTAGTAATTTGAAATTCTCCTATTTTTAAGATTTACAATTAAAGATTCATTAACTTGAAATGTTTGTGGTTGAATATGATGTGATTTAGAGCATTTTTTTCAATATGTGGTTCAATTTTTAAGATTTACAATGCAAAATTCTTCATTTTCTAAATTTGCAATTGAAGATTGGATTTTCAATTATAAATCTTTTGAAATAAAGAAATTTCGAATGTAAATCATCAGAATCACAGAATATGATATCGTAAAGCAAGAAACTTGCAAAAAATTGATTATTGAATTCTAAAAATTGAAAGCTCTCTTTTTTGAAAGATTGAAAATTTAAAGTTTTACAATTTTAAAGAATTGGAATTGAAAATTGTAGAATTTTGAAAACATAGAATTAAAAATTATTCAATTTCCAAATTTTATATTTTAAAGGTATGCAATTTTCAACACCTTTCTAGAATAGTTCTATTTTAAAGATTCACATTTGAAAATTCTTCAATTTAAATGATTTGCAATTTATAATAATTTTATTTCTGAGATTTCCTATTCAAGATTCATTAATTTGGAATGTTTATAGTTTGAAATTACGTAATTTAGAACGTGTTTTTTCAATGTATGGTTTAATTTTTAACATTTAAAATAGAAAGTTTTTAAATTTGTAATTGAAGATTCCTCAATTTTAAAGATGTATAAATCAAAATCTTTAAATTTAGATGATTTTGAAGATCAAAGTTCAAGAGTTTATAATCCGAAATCTTGCGAATTGAAGAAATTTCAAATGTCAATTATCAGAATTACAGAACTTTCAATTGTGAAACCTTGAATATGTATAATTTTTATTGCAAATTTTCAACATTTAAAACTTCAATTTCAAAGATTCACAATTTTGTAGAGTTACAATTGAAAATGATTGCATTTTAAATATATAAAATTATACAATGATCATGAATTATGGCTTAAAAGTATATAATTTGAAATGCTTTTATTCAATAATTTAATATAAAAGACGGACAATTATTAATTATGCAATTAAAACGATTCGAAATTGAAAATTCTTTAATCTTGAAGCTTTGCAATTGAAGATTCATTACCTTGATATGTTTATAGTTTAGAATAATGTATTTTTAAACGATTTTCTGGAATAAGCAGTTCCATTTTGAAGATTTACAATGGAAAATTCTTCAACATCAAAAATTGCGAAGTTTCAAAATTGAAAATTATTGAATTTTCAAGATATGAAATTCAGCTTTATGTAATTACATAAATTTTCGTATGAAAATTCTTCATTTGTAGAAAATATTTTGACAAGAAAGCACAACATTTATATAACTGTAATTCTTTGTTAAAACATGTACTTTTTTGTGAAAAATGTACAAAATTTAACAAAAGAATATAATTTTTTCACTTTTTGTTAAAATCTACACGGTATTACAGAAAACTGTAAAATTCAACATTTTTTTAATTTGGACGTTTGACGTCATTGAAACACTTTTAATTTTACGTAAATTATTGTAGAAAATTACAAATCTTTACAAAAAAATACAAGATTCGACAATGTTGAAATATTGGAAAAGTTAACTTAAAATTGTGTTGTATATACTGGTAGTTTATTGTAGAAATGTACAAATTTAAACCAAAAAATATCAATTCTTACAAACAATACTATTAGAATCCGCATCAACGTTTCGACTTGTACTTTACTGTTAATTTTTGTAGGATATGTAATATTGTATAAGTTTCTACAAAAAACTACAATTTAAAAAATATTTTTCATTTTTACAAGAACTTTGCTATTATAATGAATAACACTAAACTGTCGTTTGATTATTGAAAATTAAACAATACTTGATATTACAGGACGATTCTGAATTTCTTAGAAATTAAGGAATTTACAGATTTTCATGTTACAAATCGAAATTTTTCAATATGAAAGCCTCTATTCTTAATTTTAAAATAATTTGGAAAAATAAACGCTGTTTTCAATTCCAAATCCTATTCAAATATTGTTCCAATCTACAATATTTTATTTTTAAACAATTTATTTTGAAATTTCATAATTAAGGAAGACATTTTTTTGGAATAGCTAGAAATATTTTACTTTGAGCAAGTATAAATCAAATTTTAAAAACTAAAAAAATGTATACTGAAATATTTGAAGTAGAAAGCCTTGAATCGTTTATATTTCACAGTGTGAAATTAAGACTTTGAACGTTAAAATTTTAATTGTTCTATTTAACAAATTTTGAATATGTCAGTGAAAATATTGAATTATGATGCATACATCACAATTGAACAATTATCAATTTGAAAAAAAATTGAATTAGTTCAAGAGATATTTACAAGTTTTGAGAAGATTCAAACTTAATTTAAAACTGGCAAAGATTTCAAAAAATAAGAAACTAAATTAAGATTTTTGAAGATTTCGAAATAAAATTTTGAAGCTTTTTATGAGTCTTTAAAGATTTGAAGAAAAAAAAATTCTTAAGTTCGCTGGGAAAATCTGAAATGATTTTTTATTTTGAAAAATTTATTTTAGGAGAATATTTAGATATATTTTCAAAAAAAATGTGATAATAAAGAACAATTGAACAATTACTAATTTGGAAAATAATTGAATAAGTTCAAGATATATTCAGAAGTTTCGAAACGATTCCAGAATAGTTTAAAACGGGAAAAAATGTCAAAACATTTAAAACACAATGTAGATTTTGAGCGATGTCAAACACAAAATTTATCAGCTTTTCAAGCATTTTCAAAGGTTCAAAATGAATGAAAAATCTGTATCAAAATTCCAAAATTTTCAAAAAAGAATTTGAATGATTTTTAGGTATTTTCTTTTACTTTTGTAGGATTTAAAAAAATTGTAAAAAAAATTCGAATTTCAAGATAATAAAATTATTATTAGATTCCTGGAAAATTTTACAATGATTTTTGAAAACAAATTTTTGAGAAAATCTTTAAAAAGTTAAAAAAAATGTATAGCCTTAAAAATAATAGTGTGTATTTCTATATTGTCAAATATTTTAATTGTACAATGTATAGAGGTTAAGATTTTGCGCAGTTTAACGGCTTTTAATTAATAAATGTTCAATTGAAAAGTTTTAAAAGCTTTCATTTTAAACGCGAAAATTATTGAGCGTTTGAATTAAATTTGTTTTAAGCTTTAATTTCAGCAGTTTAAAATTCAAAAGTATTCCACATTAAGTGTCTTAATTTGCGGTTCAGTTTTTATAACTTCAAATGAAAAAATTTGTATCTTCAAGAGTTCGAATTGTTTAATTTCAATGACGGTGATCATTTCTTTCTCAATTGTTCAATTTTTTATTTGCAGTCCGAAAGTTGTTCTTTTTCGACCTAGGATGACAAATATTGAGAACATTGTAATGACATCATTTTCAATGACATATATGGTGTCCAATCGATTGCTATTTATTTAAAGAAAAAAAAACTTTAAACTTAATGTGTGTGTTTTTTATAACAACGATCATTCATTATTGTCTTTTAATATTCTACCATTCCTTTAAAGTTTGAACATAGAAGCTTTTTTTAAGAGCGATCATGTACACATCCTAACTTAAAATTACCACATTGCAATATGCTGAATATTGACCATCCTAGGTCGAAAAAGAATCACTTTTTGGTTTCGAAACCTGCAAATTCCTGTAGATTCTTGTAGAAAATTTAAACCACAATAAAATACAACAATGTGCAAATGTTCTTTTAGCTATAATTTTTTTGCACTAATAAAAAATGGTTGGGATCCAAAAGATATTCTAACTTCTTAGACAATTATTAGTCGACTCACAAATTAGTGGGAGCAATTTATTAGTTTTACGTTCATAATTTTTAAATTCGTCTACTTATTTATTGTCTCTATTTTTCTTCCAAAAACAGGTGAACTAGAGGAAGAAACTCCTTTAGATCGTGATCGTTTGCGACGCCGCGGGACAGTTGTTGCAGAAAATATAGGAGGTCACCAGTGGTCCTGGTTTGATTAAAATTAGATTGATGCACTTCCTTGTCCACCAGGTAATTCGAAAAATGAATTACAATTTGAAACAAATATATTGCAAAATTATGTCAAGGGCGCCAAGGTTTTTGAACCAGGGAGTACTTTGTGGTTCTGCAAAATTTTCTTCATCCCAGAATGGTTAAATATAAAATTTCCCATACATAGGGGCAAGTACGAGAGTTTCAAGTGAACAATCGCATGGCTTATATGCTTTGGCTTTCTAATTTGAATAATTTAAATATTATGTTGAAATTCTAGGAAATGGTTCTCAATATATAAGGGCAAGTCTATCTGGATTAAAGAGAATAATTTCATTAATTTTTAATTTTTGAGGTAACTGAGAACAGTGCTTCAGAGCCCTATCTCGAATATAATTTGTAACATTACATTATTTGAATAACAAAACACTTAAATGGGCCTGAGAGATTTGAACTTATATATTATGTATCGATTTCCAAATTTTCAGCACAACACATTCATTGTTATAATTAAAAAAAAACGCCAAATATAATAAAATGTAATAATTGATTGCATGATAGACTGTTCTTCTTGAAGCCACGTGCTAATATTGAATTTTTCTTGAATTATTGAAAAATAATATTTTTTGACCAATATCAAATTTTTGGGGTGCAGTGAAAAAGAATCACAATATATTTTTGTATCACATTTTACAGACGAAACTGTAGAATTTTGAATAACGTATATTTTAATGGTTGAAATAATAAATGTATATATTTTTCTTACAGAATTAAGTAAACAATCAGAGGCAAAGGAGGCGTAAAATGGATCAAAATATATAATTGCATGTCTTTCTGGCCAATTTGAGTTTTTGTTTTGATCAAATAATGTAATTATCCGCTTGACTTGATTCATTTTTTTTAGTTAAATATCTTATATAAGCCTCGATTATAAACAATTTCTTTGTTAAGGGCATCAAATACAAAATTGAGTAACTATTGAGAGTTTCAATTCATTATTTTGCAATTTTTAATGGCTTCAATTTGAATATTTTCTGACAAAATTTTAAGGTGGTATTAGAATTTACGCCGGTATCCTATTCCATTACTTATTAATAAATGAATAAAAATATTACATCCTAATTTCTATGTGTAAACCTAAAAGATTTTTTCCAATAGCAGTCACTTGCACAGTTTAACGTGAAATTATCTCCTTATACAGTCTTTTAAAAATTTTCTCATCATAGGAATCCAGGTCGAAAATAAAATTTAAAAAAATAACAATATTAAAAATATTAGTAGTAGTAATAGTAATCGCAATAGTAATAGTAGTATTAAATATTGAGTAAAATATTGAAACTATAATAAAATACAACCATATTTGAGAATATATAAAAAAGTATGCCACTTGATTCTACGGAAAATATGACATAAAGTCCATATGTTGGATAATTTTTTTTCTGCACTATTTGTAAATGAAATCTAGTGAAATAATAATAAATGAATAAAAAAAAAGTGCTTCTAAAGTTGTTTTTGTGTAATTTTAAGCCCGCCCCAAAATCTTGCTAAGAATTTATAAACATAAAGAACGAACATACATATAAAATGTAAATCCTGTTCATTAAATAAATATGAAATTTCAGAAAATGAAATGTGTTATTGCCAATACAGACGTACAATTTTATAATTTATTCAGGGCCTAAAATGTTGAAAAGTCCTACACCGTTTGAGTAGTTAAAATTAAAAAGTTTGTAGTCTGAAATAAAAAAGTGTGTGATGGAAAACAAGCTTTATTTTAAATAAAAATTTAGGATTTTCTAACCTCATATTTAAAAAATAATAAAAATGAACTCAAACGATTATTTAGACTATGACATTCCGTTTGGTTGAAGATTCTACTATTTGATTGACAATTTAATTATTTTGTTGAAAATGAAAACATTTCATTAAAAAGTCGCCTTTTTTGGTCAAAAAATCAACTACTTGATTGTAAGTTGAATTTTTTTAAATACATCTTTTTGGTTGAATGTTGATCTCTTTTATTTAAAAACTCATGTATTTTGTTTATGATTCATTTTTTTGTGGGAAATTAGTCTTCTTGTTCAAAAAATCAACATTCTGGTTGAAAATGTAAATATTTGGTTCCATGTTGAAATTGTTTTTGCAAATTTTTTTTTTAATCTCCATCATGGTAGTTGAAAATTCATCTCTTTGATTGAAAATTGAACCATTTTACTGAAAATTTATTTTGTTTAGTCAGAAAATGTAACTATTCCATTTTTCTTTTAAAATAGATATTTTAAATTAAACATAGATATTTGCTAGTTAAAAATTTATTTATATCGCAGAAAATTCTTATTTTTTGGTAGAAAATGAATCTTCTTCTTCGATGAAATACTAACTATAACATTTTTCGTTGAGAATTCATTTTTTTTTGTAGAAAAATGAACTACTAGGTCTGAAGTTAAACTCCTTTGTGAAGAATTCTTTTTATATTGAAGAGTAAATATTTTAGTAAATTAATTGTTTCGTTGAAAATTCATATTTTCTGGTTAAAATTGAACTCTTTTCTTGAAAACTCGTCTTTTTGGCTTAAAAATTCAATTATTGTTGAAAATTAGCCATCTAATTAAAAATTCGACTATTTGGTTTAAAATGAAACTATTTATTTGGAAATTTAACTATTTTGTTGGTCACTCGTTGTTCTAATGTTAAAATTTAATTTTTTTGACGGGAAATCTAACTATTCCATTTTTGGTTGAAAATTTGTCCTTTATAAGTTGAAAATTCAATTATATACTGAAAAAGTCATTTTTTTTTTAATTCATCTATGTATAGAAAATTATTCTTGTTTGTTTGAAATCCATCATTTTGGTTGAGGGTTCAATTATATCAATTATATTTTTTTAGTTTGAAAATTCATTTTTCCTTATTTTAAATTGACTTTCTTGTTGAGAACGCTTCATTTCCTCTTTGGGTAAAAAATTCATCTTCTTTTTTGAAAATTTATCTATATGGTTGAGGATTCAACTGTTTTGTTAAAAAGTTTTTTTTTTTCGTTGAATTCAACTGGTTGATCATTCTTTTTTTGTTGTTAAAACGTATGTTTTTGAACTGAAAATTTAGCTATTTCATTTTTGGTCATAATGTTATCTGAATCTATTGCAAAACCTATACCTACCATTAACGGCATTGTTTATTCTTCGTAAACACTCTTGCTTCATTATTTATAACAATTTATGATTCTAAAAACCCTCAATGACGATAAGATTTTTTTTAATTTTAAATTAATCTTTCACACAAGATAAAACATTATTTTTAACTTCGTGCAAATAATCAGAGGGAAATATTTGAAAAATGGAAACAGGTTAGGTCACGTTTACAATTTAAGAATAGGGCCTTCTTATTGTTTCGAAAATCTAGAAATATTACCCCATCCGATTATTTTATTCAACTTTTCTATTTTTCACGTTTTCCATGTTTATAACTATTTTATTTATTATATACAGTTCTAAATAAGCTTATGTACTTTTACTGAGCAATTAGTTGTTTTTTACTATTGATCTAGGAAGTATTTTGAATAATCGAAAAAGTAATTTTTCACTAATATTTAGTGGTCCGCTCTTCGCTGATGAAATTTTTAAAATTTCACTAGTGATTATTTCAGTTTTAATAATTTTGATACAGAGATACCTCAAAGTATCTATTGTATAAGGAAAAAAGTTATAAAATTAAGAGTACTTTTTTAGGCACTCCAGTTCATACTTATTCAAGCCAATGATTATTCGAGAAAAACATTTTTTTTTAATTTGCAAAATAATTTTTATTTTATAACAATTAAAAGGCAATATCTTTAAAGTGAGCCAGACTACATGACGTTTACAATCTCATGATATGACCTTCTTATTGTGTCAATAGAGTCAATAATGATACATCATCACGTCGGTTTATTAAACTTTCCCATTTTTCACATTTTCTATTTTGATAAAGTTTTTTAAATCATTATGTACAGTCCTAGTACATTGATTTATTTGTATGAAGCAATCAGTTGATTTCCACTATTGAATTATGATGTATCTCGACTAATCGAATTAGTAATTTTTTACTAACCTTTACTTACCCACGCTATTAAACTTGTCAATTTTTAACGTCTTCCATGTTTATAACTTTTCTAAAATTATTATGCGACCGAATTTATTTCAAATCAAACAAGTTCTAGGCTTAAAGTCGCACAATCTCTCGGAGACGAAATATATAGTTTTTTAGAGGAAATTAGGCGTTTTTCCGATTCATATAAAAGCTTTTTCTAAGAAGTTATGCGTATTTGAATGTTGCGGTTTCTTTTTCAAAAAGCTTGAAATTTGATAAGGGAGATGACTTGTGAGTTTTATTCGGGGTAAATAACTTTTGTGGCCAGGAGAATTTTTTTCTTTTAATTGAATTTTATACTTTTTCTCACACACAATGACGGATACGAAATTATGTTAAGATAAAAGTTTGCACGTTTGAAAAGACTCTATGAGAAAAACCTCTTGTTTTTTCTCCGTATCTTTCATCGTTTACGAGAAAAATTGAAAAAGTATATTTTTAGGAGAAAGGATTCTCCCGGTATTCAAAAATGGCTTAGGTCGTTTAAAGCTAATAATATATCCTCCTTATATGAGCAGAAATTGTTAAAAAACTATAACAAAAATGAGAAAGGTGGGGTTTTCAGGAAACTGTGTTGAATTTTTTTCTTTAAATTTTGAAAACATAAAAAAATGTTTTATGAAAAACCCCATCGTTTTTATTCTTCGGAATATTTTTTTCAAGTTTCTGTTAATACAAGAAGGGCATCCTATCAGCTTCATACGGGTTACACAATTTTTGAGGCCGGGAGAATTTTTTTTCTCAAGAATGTAATTTTTCTTATCAAATTACAAATTCAAATAAATTTCATATAAACTATGAGGGTGCATGTTTTGTTGTTGAGAAAATCGATTTTTGATTTTTGTTCTAAAAACGAAAGAAGACAATAAATGCTATTAGAATCAGAAAGAAAATGACAAATATCTCAATAACATCAAAAGTTGTAGCGGTTAACGAAAAGTGGAAATCAACTAATTGTTTGATGCAAGTAAATAAATGTACATAGGACTGTATATAATAATTGAAATAGGTTACTAAAAAAGAAAACGTGAATAACAGAAAAAAGAAGGTCATATTATGAAATTGTAAACTTCACGCAGCCTGCCTCACTTTAAAGACATTGCCTTCTGATTGTTTAAATAAAATTAGGAAAAATGAGAATTTTGCAGAATCTTAAAATGACAAGGGATCAATGCGATCCAAACTAATTGAACACATTCAGGGTCTTCAAATACTACTTTTCAAGAGAGTTTTGTTTTCGATTTTCGATTTGTGTCGCAAGAATATTATTTTAATTGTATAGCTTTTTTCCTCACGCAAAAAATACTTTGTTCTCTCTCTGAATGAAAATTGTTAAAACTTAACTGATGACTAGTGAAATATTATTTGATTAGCAAAAAGTGGGCTACTAAAGATTAGTAAAAAATTAGCATTTCGATTATTAAGAATAGGTAGTTCCAAATTCGATAGTGAAAAACAACTAATTGCTCGGTAAAAATATATACATTCATTCAGGACTGTATATAATAATTTAAAAAATGTTATAAACCTGGAAAACGTGAAAAATATAAAAGTTTAATAAAAGGAAGCGATGGTGTAACATTTTTAATTATATTGAAACAATATGAAGGCCACATTGAGGAATTCATAATACGACGTAGTCTGTTTTTATATCAAATTATCGCCTTCTAATTATTATTTGCACAAAGTTAAGAAAAATCAGAATTTCTTCAATTACAATCGATCAATAAGCTTTAAATTACTAGCCCGTATTCAGGGTCCTAATAATCTACTTTTCAATAGAATTCTGTTTTCGATTTTCAAATTTGTTTACATTTGTAAATTTTTCTTGTTTCCATGAAAAATTGCAATTATTCAAGAGAGCGTGGATGAATGAAAAATATGTTGCCTAAATGGATGTGAATAAATAATAGCTAGCCTTGATAAAGACAATGTACAGGTTTCAAATTTTCCTAAGGAATAGACTAAGAGGTTCAACAGTGCAAATATGTCAATTTTTTTTAAACCAGTTGTTTTTAGCACTGTAAATTGCAAACAATTCATCCTACAAAACAAGTGCAAAAAGCAAACCTTTGAACTGAAAATGATCAATTTTTAATGAAAAATATCAATGTCCAAACCAAAAAATGAATTTGTAACAATGTTTTGTTCAACTTTAAAGAAGAAGTTCAGTTTTCAACTGAAATGATGATTCTTCAAGAAGCGTTAAATATATTCTTAACAAAAATGTTCCACATTCCACCAAGTTGTTAAATTTCTAAGTTGAAAGATGAATTTTTAAACGAAAAAATTAATTTTATACGAAAAGATACGAAGAATTATCAACAAAATAATGAATTTTCAACCAAATAGTTGAATCGTCAACTAGAAAAGGTCATATTTGAAAGAAAAATATCAATTTTAAAACCAAAAATAGAATATTTACATTTTCAGTTGATGATTTCAATTTCAACAAGAAGAAAACGCATTTTCAAATAAATATTTAAATTTTCAACCAAATACATGAATTTTGGACTAAAGTGATGAATCTTCAAAAAAAGAAGATTATTTGACAACAAAGAAGTTCTACTCTTAAACAAAAAAGATTAATTCATATCGAAAAATGTAATAGTTGATATTTGAACCAAAAAATATTTAAATTAAAATAAAAAACATTTCAATTTGAACAAAATATACTATTTTTCAACAAAATAGTTCAAGCCGAAACAGTAACCGAATAGTTGTATTTTTAACCAGAAAAGATGACATTTCTATCAAAATCTTGAAATTCTCAATCCAGAAAGACGAATTTAACGAAATACTTCAATTTTCAACCAAAGAGATGATTTTTCAACTAGAATGAATCTTCAACAACAAAAATGAAGAATTTTCAACCAAAAGGATACATTTTTAACCAAAAAGAATTATTTTCCACCAAAAAAGAAAAATTTTCAACAAAATAACTGCATTTTCAAATAAATAAATGGATTTGCGACTAATAAAAAAAAGAATTATTAATCAAATAATTAAATTTGCAACCAAAAATATTTGTATGTTCTTACTGAGTTTCTAATAATTTAATTCACATTTGAGCGAAAAACAAGAAAAAGGGAAAAAGAGAAAAAGGTGCAAAATCTTAAATATGACAATTCAGCTCGAAAGAAGAAAGAAACAGTCCCAAATAAGGAATTTCTCTCAGATTATCAAAATGAGCCTGCGAAACTCATTTTTGTTGCTAATAAAAATTCGGAGATACTTTATCAATCTTATCAAAAGTTAAAGTGGTGCCTGTAAAACAAAAAAAGTCACAAGCACATGTCTTCCTTTCGCTTCGCGTATTTCACTAAAAAAACACGATAATTAATTTTTTGTCAAAGAAATGGATTTTTGAATAAAATAATGCGGGGACCTCAGGATGGAAATAGCACAGCAATGGTACACATGTCCCTGAATATATACGTTTGGATTCCCTGGATTTAGGGTCAAGGCCACTGCAGGCCATGTCCAAAACCGTACTAAGATCCCAGTTCTAGTGTATATCAAATGTATATCATCTTTCTTGTTGATTCAGAACCAATCTATTTACAATATCAGGTTTTACAAAGAAGAGAAAAAATAATTCAAAAAATTATAGAATTGCTAATATTTAAAACATCCTTCATACAAAAATTTAAATAAAAAAAATTTATTCAAAGCGATTGAGGTAAAAATTATTTGCGCTGAATCAACAGAACTATTAAATATTCATAAGCAAACCCTGGTGATTGAAGCGAATCATGAGTTTAGCGTCCCTATTTAAAATTTTGTTATTTAAGATCGAAATGAAATCTACTTTTTGATGAATAATTTCATGAAACCAAATCAGGACATGAGAAATAATAACAATTCTAAATTAGATTTTCAAACTACCCCCTCTTCAGCTCATTAGAGACAAATACATAACAAAGGAAAAAAGAGGGAGAAAAAGGAAAAAAGTCAACCAATACCAACCGCACATTATTCCTTATTCTTTCTCCGTTTTTTTATACTACTGGGGAACCAAAATGTTTCGAGACCAATTTCAATCACATTTTATTGAAGAGTGAGGAATTTGTGGTTATTTTCAATATTTGAAAAATCTTTATTTTGTATTGAAACTTTTTTCATTAACCTACATCAAATTTTGAGCAAGAACGGAAAATGTTACACGATTCAAATCGATCGACAAATCGATTGACCTTTAACAATAATCATATATTGTATTATAAAGAGTATGGAAGTTATGGTCATTTATATAATTTGAAAAACCTGTTTTGAACAGTTAAACTTTTTTCATTACGATGATTCAAAGTTCATGCAAGAATCGAGGCTAGAATATAAAAGTGTACTCAATGTGACAGTAAATATAAACAAAGTGAAAAAACGCGGCATCAATTCAACAGCTATTTTATTGTTATATATTTGTTAGGTCTTACGATGTCTTCAAGGGATTCAGAGAATTTGAAGATATTCTGAACAATGAAAAAATAAAGAAATGAAAGCCTTTAATTTTTGCTATGTCATGTAATAAACTGAGAAGGCTAAAGACTTCATCCTGCTTAAGATTAATAAATTGTGATTATAAGAGATTTTAACAATATAATGATTTTTAGTCAAACTAATATCAGAAGTCAAAAAGGTATAAAGACTTCATATTTATCCCAAGTATTTTAATTATTAGAAATATGAGAAGCTTTTGAGAATTTTGTTTCATTGCTAATCGTTTCGAAAAAAATTTAGGGCTAACAAATTCTTACACTTCTGGAAAGCATTTTTTAATTATTGAGCAATAGATCTCAAATTTTATTGAGCAAAAAAAAATTGAAGATATTATCGGGCTTAGAATATGAAAATGTGTAATTTCATTACAACTAATGGTCTGAAATAGCCCAAAACTTTTTTTGTCCGAAAATAATATGCACAGGATTCCTTTTACAAGATAAGAAGAGTATTTTCCAAAAGAAATTAATTGAAAATATTTATAATGAGTGACAGAAAAAAATCTTGAATTTGGAAATACATGCACGAAAAATGCACATTCTTTTTCACTTGGAAGATTCCTATGTTACTTTGAAAGGTATTTTATAATTATATAAAATAATATATAAAATAGAAAATAAATATGCATTTTATAGGGCTGAATAGAAAATTATTCAAATATTACTCTAAAAATAGTCTTTAGAATGTGACATACTTAAATTTGAAAATGTATGCTTTAATATGAAGTATGAAAAATCAATATATTAATTAACATTGAACCACATTAATTTTTTAAAGTTTACATTTGTTCATCATTGAGAAAAATTTCCTAAAATCCTTTTTTATTGCATCCTTATATTGCATCTCACATTTTGAATTCTGTCAGTTTTACACTGAATTTGTCATAAGTGTCCACAAGAACCCCCAAGTACCAATTTGTGAGAATATCGACAAAAAATTTTACATTCGTGTCAATTCGTTGGCAATGTATCCCTTGTTTTCAATTAACATATGCAGAGCGAGTCTACATTCCAACTATCTAACATTTTCAAGGATAGTAAACAAATGTATCCTAGGATTAAGATAATAAATTTCATCACCTAAATGTATTTAATACTATTCGTCAAGATGGCGTGCAGGCTCGTATAGGGACAAGTGTAACCAGTTCATGTTCTTTGCAGTTGAAGTTTGAAAAATAATTAAAAAATCAGTTTCTGTTTCTCGAAACATGGACCTTCGTAGTTTTCCTCTGCTTTTTTTCATTTTTATGATATTCCTGACTTCTGCTCGTAAGTAGAATATAATATAATACTAAAACAATCATACATTAAAATATTTTACATCCAGGTATCGGCCATATTTAAAAATTCCCACTTCACTTTGAAACAGTTGAACATATGTTATTATCATTGTACGTATTTGGCAAAATTTTTGGTTCGGGTCACGTCAGAAGTTTTAATTCTTCCATTTTGTAACTGAATGACGCAAAGTTTTTAGATACGGAGACGAAAAATATATGTAAAGAGAAATTTTGTGAACCAATTTGAGCAAAAATATCAGTTCATGCTACGTAATAAAAATAAAATGAGAATAAATAAATATATATATACTAATATATATATTTATATATAATGAAAATACACATAATAAAAATAAAATGAAAATGTGTGCAAAATTATTACAGCCTAAACGAAAATTTTTCCCAACATATGTTTCAAACATTAACATTGACATGTACCTATAAGTTCGGAAATTTAAATAAATTATGAAAATTAATAAGGTTTGAACCGAAATTTTTGCCAACATATGCTTGGAAATTTTTCGTTAAAGCCACACGAGATAACATATGGATTATGAAACTACCTCGTTTTCGGCTCATTAGAGACAAATACATACTGTTGAAAATTTTTATAGCGATTTGACTATAAATGTAATGGAAGCAATATGCATATACGTGTAGTAAATTTAATATACAGCATCTTTTAGAATTAATACACATGTATAGTGAAACACAGTGCGTGAAAGTTCTTTGATGCACCCAAATCTGGTCAAATATTTGAAACTAAAGTAATAACCTACAATTCATTGATTGAATTCTTATTTATAATCAAAGTGCAACGTACGGGTGGAATTTTTTTCAAAATTCACTGTGAATGTAAAATTTTCAACATGAGTACCGCTGCTTTTAGGTTAGGTGTCTTAATAATTCGCATAATTGAACTTTTCTACTTCAAACCCAGCATGATTCGTGTTTAAATAGAAAAAAATATTATGCTTCATCATTTGGAATTAAAAATTACTGCCATAATTATTTTTAATTTGTTGAAAGTGGAATTACCTGACTTTTCTAAAAGTTGATCAATATACATGTATATGAAATTTAATATACCGCCTCTTAATTAATATTTCATAGGCCGAGATTTTAGATTTATTATACAAATTTATAGTGAATCTATATTAAAATTGCAAACATTTTTAACAGTGCACCATTCATTGTGCCGACTCGGCTGAGCGCTGAAAACTGTGATTATTCAGCCGGGGATAATTAGGTCATAGAGACGGTTCTTTTAAAAGAAATGAAAGGATGTAGACAAAATTAAGCAGCATACAAGAAGTAGGTATGTTTTTCAATCTAATATTAATACAAAAATACACATTTTTTTAATTTACTAAATAGTGACACTAATCCGTAGGCTTTGAATCCGTTTGTTCAAACTTCAGTTCTAAGATAACTCTACTATGATTAATTAATCTAGAACATTTTCAATTATTTGTGTCCAACTGAAAAATTTTATCGAGAGAATTTGTAAATCTTGTTTAAATCTACTAAAAATAACGATTTAAACCTACGGATCTCTTAAAAACGAAAATGGCATATTTTTAAAAATGATCTAACTTTTTCAATTTTTGTCTCATTTAAAAAATTTCTTAGGAATAGTTTCGAAATTTATTTCATTCCTAGTAAAAATTTGGATTGATATTTCTTAATCTATCAAGAAAATATTTTGTTCTATTTTTTGAAAAATTTCCAAATGTTGAAAATCATATAACTTACTTAATTTTTATCGTAATTAAAAATGGCATTAGGATAATTTGCAAGTCTTTTTCTTCGTGTACCAGAAACAAAAATGTCTAAAACTCTTAAAAAAGTTTTGTTTCAAATTTTGAAAGTGCTCTAATTTTCTGAATTTTGGTCTAATCGAAAAATTCAATAAGGATAGTTTTGAAATATATTTGATATCTAGTAAAAATTTTGAATGAAATTTCTCAATCTATCGAAAAATATTATTGACTGTTTTTTGAAAATTTTCAAAATTTTGAAAAGTATATAACTTTCTTAATTTTGATCCAAATTAAAAATGGCATTAAGATAATTTTCAAGTCCATTTTTCATGAACCAGAATCTTTGAAAAAATTCTTGAAATTCTTAAAAAAATGTTTTTAAAAATTTTGAAAATGCTCTAAATTGTTTAATTTTGGTCGCAAACATCTAGCTGAAGAGCTTGTACTTTATTTTGGGATCCTAAAAAAGTGTATGAAAGGTTAATTTATTTGGACAAATCATTCAGAAGAAAAGAAATTAAAAAACGACTTTCAAGGAACCATGAAAATAATATGGAAACAGATGAACAAAAATAAAAGTACAGAACTTGTTAGCATGAGAAACAACAAAGGTGAAATGCTATATGATACAG
>JAABKJ010001812.1:0-29447 GCA_011634705.1 Andricus grossulariae
CTGCATACTCTGAGAGGTCGCCCGGTATCCCAGAGTCACCGTTTAAGACACCTCACCCAGGTGCTATTCAGCTTTCGCACGGTTGTTACGCCTCCGCTTAGGAATTATTCCTTCGGGACCATCCCTGGACAATTGTTCGCGACCGCTTATTAATTATTGTAACTATATTCAGCAGAAACCCTTGGTACACATACCCTCTTTCCGCAACCCGAGGACGCGTTCAGTGGCCTTGTCATAGGCCCTTCAGTTCTATTTCAAAGGAATTGAAACCGAAACCGAATATATATAATATGCAATAATAATATAATAGTAAAATTAAAAATAATGTTAAATATCTGTTTTTAAGAGAAGCACAGCAAGGCATAAAGTCAGAGCACAAGGTCGGATACTTTCCAAACAGATCTCGTACAACCCATACAGAAATTGCCCAACTTAGGCCTATTTTAAAATAGGCGCTGGTAAGACCCTGACCAGTATTTCTATTTTCAATAAAAAATTATTGGAAAGCACTTAGACACGAATGATAATAATAATTTCGTTCGTAGGGTTTTGGCGAGGCTTGCCCCAAGTCTGTGTTTCACCAGAGATACATTGTTACGCCACACTTCTGATGAAACCTAGTAATTTTTTCTCAATTTTTGTATTATATTTTTAAGTTTATTGAAATTAAACTAATATCCCCATTAAAGTAATATTTTAATCAAAATTTTGAATCTACAAATGAGGAAGCAGCATTACAAACCTTACTTTAAAGAAAGTTGCACATAAAGTTAAAATTCCTTTATATAACCATATTATTTATTCATTTCACTAATTCACCTGGAAAATTGTATTGATATTGAATATTATTTATGTAATGATCTTTTGCATTTCGAAAAGCGCTTCGTGTGACATCTGCGCCAACATGATGTATTTTGGTTATTTCACCAGCGTAAGTGGGAGAATACATCGTTCAACACAAAAAGTAAATGAGTTACACATACACAGCAGTCTATTAATTTGATTCTTCGTCGAGGAAATAAGTGTCATAACGTGGTGAGAGATAATAGGCTTCTTTGTCGATTAACATATAATTACCGGGTGGCAACAAGTTTTTCCTCAACCTTCTGATCCTCAATGTTTATTCTGTTCAAGTATTATAATTTTGGAAACTAGGGCATTCTTGGAAAAAACTGGCAAGGCCCTTAAAAGTTTCCCCTAAGTAGGGTAATCATCAGCAAAAGCGTCACAAGCCATGTGTGGCCCATGTCAGTTTACTCGACCAGGGCCACAGCACAAGCAGGGCAGCTGGTCAGAATATCACTAGGTTCATATCAAGATTTCTGCACGGGAATGTCGTACCGTGCAACAAGGTGTTCGATGAAGTTGTGGCTCTAGTACAAATTAACATCCTTTAGAACTTAGATTCCAAAAGAACTCTTTTTGACGCGCGGGCCTATTTGAAATCAATAAATACTATGAATTATCATAGCTTAATATTATCATAATATTGCAAGTGTGTATTATATTATATTAAATAGTCTATGTGCTCTATCTTCCGTTCAAGAATGACTAATGACTAGAAGTTTAGTTTGTTTAATCAATTTTTACCAGTGCAATATTATTTTATCCAAATTATAAAGTAACCTGTGCATCATTGACTTGTATAATCTTCTAAGTGAGTCAAGGCAGAAGTGACAAAATGGCTCCATTAGAACGGTTTGAATCCATACTTTGGGTTCCTGTAGAAACCATTGATCATTTTAGGTTCTTCTAAGCGAGTGGCAACCATTTGTCGAGGCAACAGTTTATTTCTTCTAACATAAAACTGAAATATGTTATTCTTGTAGTCAAAGTCATTAAATTACTCTGAGTTAAGCTTCTAAATTATCAACATTAAGTGTAAGTGCAAAAATGGTGAAAAAAGAAATAATTTTATCTTCGACCTCGGACAATAGGATTCCCCTCGATAATTGGTTCCGTTGTGCTATTAACGATAAAAACTATTTGAGAATCTTAAGTTTGTTAATTCAATGGATAACTATGGCCATACACAGTTCACCCGCGGGAACATATACAATTCAAATGGAATCATGGAATGATCTTATAAATCTCTGATTCTTTTCCAAAGTCTTTCAACAACAAGATTATATCATCCCAGTTCAAATTATAAGAAAGATCAGACTTCACTCATATGTGTCAAACTTCTCAGGTTAGTTTTAAAATGCACATTTATACGCGTAACAATTTTTCTACACACCTTTCCCCGATACAATTTTTTAACTTCTAGGATTCATGATCATTTATTCGATTTTTATTTTTGAAATTAAAACATAAATCGCATAAAATTGTTATATTTTTTGTAATTTCAATTTGTTGTTAGTAAAAACTGCTTACTTTGAGAATAGTAAACCTGCGCAGTAACAGGGCCGCAGGCTTTAATTAGACAGCGCGATATGCCCGAGTTTACGAGGATCTCGCCGACAATCGATCGGGCGGTCCTTATGAATTCTTTAGTGGACAGAAATGGCTCTCATCCAAACCTTTACTTTTATATTTTCTAATCTAATTTTTATTGCTGTACTTCCCTTTCCAATTCAATTCACATCTAAGCAATAACAAACATTTTCTAACATTTAAGGAAAAGAATTAATTTTTCGGTACATTTTTCAGTCAAATGCTACATGAAATATTTTTTTAACAATATGTTAACAATATAGGTGCTAATGCACAGATAAGAAGAATAAAATAAGTAACATATTTATTATATGGGAGACATATTTTCTGAGGGGTCGGGGTATAATTTTATAATTTTGCACGTATAATTTTTTGATGTTTTTGAAGTGTGTTAATTTCAATAAAAAAATTTTATTTTCCAATACAGTCTCGATAGTATTTTTATGGACTTTTCATTAATGGTAAACAGTTCTTTTAAATATCAAATTTGATCTTCGAAATTAAAGAATAAAAAAAAGTTGACTTTTTTAAATTTAGGCCTCTTTTTTATATTGTTTTGTCTAAACAAATTTTTTTTTCATATACCTTTATGTTAAAAATAGACATATTATTTATTTGTAAAAATAAGCGTTTTATACCGATACAATCTCATTCAACGGTCTATGAGTCTATTAATATCAATAACAAAAAATTATCTCATTACTGTTTCAATAAGGGGTTATATATATATATATATATATATTGATAACAAGCATTTTTTGAAAAAATAAAGATTTAACCTTACAGAACGTAGGTCAAAGCATGTTTAGAAGAAATAATTGTTTTGACCTTCATGTTTGAGCATCAAATATATATATATATTTTAAATGCTTATGATGGAAACCCCTAACGAAAATGTATTGGGAAAAACATTTTTTTTTAAATAACATAATAAATAAATAACAGGCAATAAAATATCGTCAAGAAGTACACAGGAGAGATTGGGATGGACTTTGGATTGGATAAATATTTCCCAAAACTCATCTGAAGAAAAGAAAGATTGATGGCGTTCCCAATAAAATAAATAACATAATAAGTCACCAAAGTAGATTTTATCCATAAAAAATTTAAAAATGACACCACCTCTCATTCAGTAAATGTATTTCTCCGTTCATAAATTTAATGAAACCCCAAATATTAAAATATTAAAATTTAGCATCAAAATTTGTAAAATTCACACAAAGCAAAAGAAAAAGTATTTAAAAATTCTTTTTGCACCAAAAGCATGGAATTTTTTATTTCCGAGGCATGTATAGTGTGCGAGAAGTAGCCAATTTTGCAAAAGTGAAAAAAGGATAAATTACCTCAAATTTTTGGTTATCCTAAATTCCCTGAAATTTTCGGTAATTTATCAATTTACCAGAAATTTTCCTATTTTACCGTAATTTATGGGATTCAAAAAATTCCGGAAAATTTGTTTCTTTTGTTTCTCAAATCGACAACTTCCTGCATTACTTTCGAGCAGTACCGGAATCCTGTAAAGCAACATTACCTTAACTATTGGCTTTACGATTCAAAAACGTTATCACTTGCGCTTCTGATACTTTCTGTCGAACTTATAGTAACTATTTGGATAAGGTAACAAAGTCACCATAACCTGACTATTGGACGGGGGAGGGGGAAGGGGGGTACTAGAGACTGAAGAGAGATGGGTCAAAGAAGAAGTGAATCACGAGTATCTTCGGAGGCATGAGTTCGAATCCCACCGCTGCTCCCGGAAATAATATAAAATATTTTCTCTACTTTTGATAAAATGAATATTATAACTCTGGTCACTTTTTCTGATCAGGGCCATAATAGATCTAGAAATGGTATTTTTTTCTGTTATAAATATGTGGATCTTCCTTCATTTCATTCTAATAATTCAATTTTGTGAGACTAAATCGTAATGTGAACATTGGCTATATATTTCCAAAGAAATTCTATCATCAATGTGCGATTCGCGTCACTTACTGGAATTGTTCGAGGATCGAAAGCTATGCGGTGCCGATAGCTGTCGCATTCATGCGATGTGTCGATTGTCGCATCTCGAAGTTGCGAGAATATTCGTGATAGAAGTACCCAGATGAACAGTATGTATCGATCTATGGTACCGGAGGCAACATCAGATGTAACAGACGGGGTAGTAAAAGCCCCTCGATCCTGATTCGTTGCTACATCCGACTGTCCATCCGTCGGTCTGTCCAATGTTCTCTCAGTCCATCCAGCTTTCAGAATACCAGAGTTCACACATACGGTTAACCGACACTGTTTCATTTGGATACATCCACGGACGAAATGGATATGTGATGGATAATTTTTTGAGAATATTTGAAATAGCAAATCAATGTATATATAAGAATCTATATTTATATTTATGTAGCCAATAATTCTTAGCATATTTTGCATTAAGTTAATCTAGTAGCTTGTACGTCATTTAAAATTGATCTATTTCATGAAATAGGATGAGTACGTTCTTGAAGTTCAAATTTTCCATAGATGATAAGCCATGTATTCTTTTTAGAAATCTTTGTCAATTAAAGTTTGTTAACGGTACGTCGTAATGACGATAAGCGGATTTCCTTTTAGCCAAGAATATACTAGGGTAATTATATTTTCTTACGTTTGGCATTAATTTTACTACAACTTGGTTCTCAAAAACCCTTTGGTCTTCTTCCCTTATGATTAAAACATACAAAAATGTTCAATTTTTCGAAAGTACGGAAACTTTTGTTGAACCTTATTCCATGACTCCCTATCAACCCTATATCCTTCTAACAGCTCTTCGCGCCATCCCCTTTTGTGCTCAAATTATATTATACCCATTTCTCTATCCTCTATTCACTTCCTCTTTCTCTTCTACTACCCACTTCTGTCTTTTGCCTCACTCTGTCAACGATCCAATTATCTATCCCCTCTCCTTTAATAATCACCCCCTCAACCCTTGAACGTCACCCCATCCTCCTCCCCTCAAACTACTAGGCCTATTTACACCACAGAACTCCTAGCCACGGTAGTAGAAACTGCTACGCTCGGGACCCAATCAGAAACATTCTGTTTAAAATCGATGCTTCTGGTTGGTTTAACGAGCGTTGCAGTTTCTGCTACAGTAGTCAAAATTGTTGTGGTGTAAATAGAACTTGACTATTGCTACGAATCTTTTTTTGGCACCATTTTGTGTTTTAATTGGCAGCCCAATCTCCTTACACTATGCAACAGCCGTCTGCCCCTCTGACCTCTTACCACTTTCACTAACAGCCTCGAAACCCTCTTTCTTTTAAATAATCTCCTCTATACCTTCATCTTCTCCTCGTCACCCTCTATGTCTCCTTAGGACCCTCCACCTGCCGACTATAGAGACCCTCTCCATCATTTCTTCCTCTTTCCCTCTTACTGGCATTGATATTGGTCGTTGTCAGGAAGTTATTATTGAGTTTTTCTACGGAGCTTTTCTTTGGCACCATTTTGAGTTTTTATTGGAAGCTCAATCCCCTTGTACTATTCAACAGGTGACACCCATCCCACAGAGAAAATAAAGTTGGAATCAAACGATAATTTTAGGGTACCATTTCCCTGCAACAAAAATAAGTCTTGGTAGTGTGAACGGTACCACTACACAAGGTATCGTTTTCCTCGGACTCGGGGTACGAAACGTTACCTGCAGTCAATTGTTTTTACAGATTTGCGGCAAAAACAATAGATGATAGTTTCGTACCGCAACTCCGAGCGAGATGGAACCCCACTATGAAATTCGCTGCAACAAAATTCATCCCAAGAGTCTGTACTGTGCTGCTGGTCTCACACCAACATCCTCGCAACCCTCTTCCTTTTAAAGACTCTCCCCTATACCTCCATTTCGTCATCGTCACCATCTCTGACCCTTTAGACCCCTCCGCCCTTCACCATTATATCCTCCCCACTGCCTCTTCCTCTTTCTCTGCTTACTGGCATTGATATTGGACGTTCTTAGGAAGTTGTTATTGAGTGTTGCTACAGAACTTTTCTTTGGCATCATTTTGTATTTTTATTGGAAGCTCACTCCCCTTGTACTATTTAACACCCCTCTGATGTCTAATCCCTTTCACCACATCCTTGCAAACCACCTCATTTACGTTCCTGTACCTCCATTACGTCATTCTCACCCTCTCTGTCCCATAAGACCCGTCAGCCCCTAGCCTTTAGATGCTTTTTTCTTTTTAAGTTTTTAGTGTAATTATGTAATATGATATGAAAATATTTCTACAGTGATTTTGTTTAATTGGATATTCAATTATGATTAAATGATTTATGGTGTTAATTCAACAAGGTGAAAAAACACATCAAGCTGTTCTCGTTGGTTTCAGAGTATGGAGTCTGTCCAGGAACCGGTTGGGTAGCTCGGTCGCAGCCCGGTTTAAAAATAAATTTTGCAACATGCGAGAAATTAATAGTTGATGGGTGTTCACTGGCAAGTTTGAGCGCGCGTTTAGTCGGATTGCCCGCTTCGCGTTCGATAATGTCCTTACCTCGCGCTACGCGCTAAGCTTAATTTACAGTATAATGCATATACAAAAGCGTATTTGAAAATATTACGAAACTGTCGAAACCTCTGCTTCTAAAGAGATCATTCATTTATTTTTTTATTTTAAATGAAAAGGACACGCTCGATTTTTTATACGTATTTATATAATTCTCTAATAAATTATATGATTACAATAATGTATTGTGTATGTGTACACACCGGTGGAGAAAACAAGAATTACATTTATTAGATGATATTCTTTTCTTTCAAAATGCGATTTCGTAGCTGTTTTTAAAAGCAACGATTTTTTTAGATGAGAAACCGTGTGTTCTATCAGAAAAATATTCGGGGCGATCTTTTGGGCTTTCTTAAAAGCAACAATTGCTGTTTTGGATTTTTTTAATGTTGCATGGTTGTTCCGTAAAACGGAATTTTCCAGTTTTTTAATGCATTATCACGATTAAAACGAAAACTATATGTTTAAAATAAATTTGTAGATCTTTTTCGAATTAATAATTTTTCATTTTAACATTTTTTTTCTTTTCTCGCATAGTTTTTCTGGAAAATTAAATTTTTTTGCGTTATCACGATTGAAACAAAAAATAGTCGTCTTACCAAAAAATGGCCTTACGTAAATTTGTAGACTTTTTTAGGCTGAACAATTTTGCTCCTGAGTATTTTTTGCATATCTCCTATACTTTTCCTAGAAAAATGGAATATGTTTCTTTTTTCTCAAAAAGCATTATCACGATTAAAACAAAAACTATATGTCTCATCGAAAAATAGTATGAAGTAAATTTATAGATATTTTTTAGATGAATCCTTTTTCTTTGGAAAATTGGTTTCGTTTCTCAGTTATCTTTTCTAGAGAAGTAAATGTTCCATTTTTTTAAAAGCGTTATCACGATTGAAACAAAAAATATTCGTCTTACCAAACAATAATCTGAAGTAAATTCGTAAAACTTTTTGGGATGAGCAATTTCGCTTAATACAATCTGATCAGACTTTCGAAAGTTATCATGCTTAAAGACTACAGACAGACAGACATCTTCGTAAAAATAATTTTTTCTGACTCCAGAGGTCTCAAAACGTGGAGATTGGATGAAAACTGACAAAGTCAAATTTTACATAAAACTAATACCTTCTCACTAGGATAATGTAAAAACTCGAATTAATTAGATGAACACATTCCCAGGCCTTTGTTAGTTAAGTTTGCGAAAGAAATTTAACCTATTCACTGAAAAAATATAACTGTGAATTTGCTTGTAAAAATTGTTCAAATAATTAACAATTGTTTTCAAATTGCGCAGTGTCATATAAGAGAGGCATTGGCAAGACTTTTCTATTAAAGTTCGTACAAAAAGTTGAGTATATTCACTCGGAAATTGTGAAAGTGAGCATTTGTTATCAAAATTTCTTAAAAAACTGCAAAATTGCATCTTTTTTTTAACTAAGAGTAATCAAACTTTAAATTATATCCCATTTTATACCGAAACTGGATTTCAAGGAGCTAATCTGCGAATCCCGAAGAGATGACTTGATCCTTTTTTTGTTTGCTAACCTGATTAACGATTTTGTAAATATTCTAGGCATAAATATCTCTTCGAAATTTAATAAGCCTCAATTTTAAGGAAAAATAACATTTAAATTGATGAAAATTGTAGGCTAAAGATAATAATAGCCAATAACAAATATTTAACCATGTTTAATTAAGCCCGAACGCTCTGGGTCACAGATTGCCCGCCTGACACCTTGATGACGTCATCCCAAACGTCACGCCAGTAACTAAAGTCAACCAAAATGGGTGACTTGCTTTCATTTAGTACTTAATTTCATTTGAAAAGATTACCTGCTGTACGCAGTTAGTCGGTCAACCTTTATTTTTGTCGATCGATTACTCGTAATTTACGGATTCACATGCACAGTATAAAAAGAATGAACGAATACTCAAAAAGTTTATAAAATCTACGAAACTCTTAGTGATAAACAATTTAATAAGATTAGTTTGTATTGTATCAATTTAGTTTGACACATATTTAACACAGGCACGCAAAAATGAAAAAATTGCATGTCCACTGAACCATACCATCATACCTATATATGTTTATAGAATCACTGAATTCGAATCTGGTGTCAGATTCGCTCCATCAGATCAGGTTTTTCAGAAAATTATCCTTTTTAAACATTTCTTAAAAACAACATAGGATGCGAACCTGACGTTCTAGAAACTTTTTGCAGGGCTGCGCGCACGCTCGCTCGCTCGCTGACCACTTTTTATTATCCGGGTGGCGCAAGCGCGCGCAGTCAAAACCTGTTACTGCTGAAAATAGGTGACGGAAATAATTTTGTCAATATAATCCCCATCAAGAGTAAGGTGCAGCATTTGATTTGAGCCCTGCTAGAAGTTTCTAGAACAACAGGTTCGAACCCTATTTTCTTTTTCAAAAATGGCCAAAAGGCGTTGGCCGGCCCCAGACTAGACCGTTTAAATAATATATAAATAGTAAATAATAAATAAATGACTGAACAATATATTTTTTTTCTATATCCCTTGTGTCAAAAATTGTAGGCCAAATTACCTGGAAAAATGAGATAAACTGAAGAAAAAAAACATTTAAAATAATTTTAATTATTGAACGTATGAATAGTTCTTAAGATAACCTTACTTATATATTCAATAAAGGGGTAGAAAAATGCATTTGCAGAAAATTCGCAAGCACCGAGAATCGAACCCCAACCACCTCAGTGTTCACCGCGCGTGCGAATATGGGAAGCTGGAAAAGGGGCTATTTGTACCAAAATTTCGGTACGAATAGCCGGATTTTTTCGGTACGTGTAGACACTCCCTTCAGTAAAATGTATTTAAATCTATAAGAATTCCAAGAACTTGATATCTTTTAAATATCCTGGAAATTTTTCTGATATGCACTGAAAAAAGCTTGATGATTGACACTTATTAATTTGTATCCTCTTGAAGGCTGGCCAGCGCCAGATCTGGGCCAGACTGGACTATCAAGAAATAAAGGACAACAAATTGTTTGCAGTGTTAATTTCTTATCCTGAGCAATTTCATACACTGTGACAATTTTTAGAAAATGACGGTAAAAATTTGGCTGATTGAAACTTATAAATTTTTATGTTATGGAAAGTTGACCAGTGCCAGATATTTACCAGACTAGATTGTCAAGAATAGATGGTCTAGATAACTCCAGATCAGAGCCAGATCCGAAATTAGATTTCGAGAAGATTTTTTACTAGGAAGACTAATTTTCTCAAAAACCTGAGCTGAGAGCTGATGGAGTAAATCTGACACCCGATTCGGATTCAGCTACCCTAAAAACATATAGGTATGATGGTCTAGTTCAGCGTACATGCAAGTTCTTACATTCTCATTCTGATGAGAAGGTAAATTTTAAAAGATGACTTCGTCGGTTTTCATCAAATATCCACGTTTTGAGATCCCCTGAGTCAGAAAAAACGATTCTTACGAAGGTATCTATTCCGTGAGCACGATAACTTTCGGATGATTGATCAGATTCGATTGTGCTTCAGGGCACTTTTTTCAGGCCTAAAAAGAAAGAACGATTTCGTTAACCAGCTATTTTGCATGAAAATTCAAAAAGTTAGAGCACTTTCAAAATTTTTGAGACAATTTTTTTTTCAAGATTTACAAATACTATTTACGGCAATTCATATTACTTAAAAAGACGAACAATTTATCGAATAACTTTTTTTGATCAAAAACGAATTACCAGAGTTATAGCATTTTCAAAATAAAAAAAAAACGAAAATTAACATTTTAAGCTAAACAACGCACGATATGGAAAAAGGTCCAGCGAAGAAAAACGTTGCTTCTGGAAAGCCCTAGGAGATTATTATAATAACTTTTTTAATTTTGTCGGAAAATCGAAAATTCAAATTTTTAATGCACAAAAAATAATGAAAAATTGAAAATTCCATTTTGCGGTCAAACTATGCAAGGCACAAAAAAAGATGACAAAACAAAAATTGTACATCCAAAAAAGATCTACAATTTTGTCATCAATCACTTTTTGATAGGATGCATAGTTTTTATTTTATTCGTAAAACCAACATTAAAAATACAAAATTAAAATTTTGGACAAACGACACGAAATACGAAAGAACAATTTAACAAAAGTTATTAAGCCAAAAAACAGCTAAAAATTTGTCATGAGTGATTTTTTGATAGGACACGTAGTTTTTCTTTTGAGTCTAAAAAATAACATTAAAAATAAAAAAATTAAGTTTTCGAAAAACGACACAGGGAAAGAAAAAAAATTAAAAGGCAAAAGTTGTTCAATCAAAGAGGATCTACAAATTCGTTATTTATAATTTTCAGAAAGGACGAGTAGATTTTCTTTCATTCGTAAAAAATAAGAACAAAAAAATATAAAAATTTTTGGAAAAACGACACAATAGACGAAAAAAAAAATGAGAAGACAAAATTCCTCCAACCAAAAAAGATCTACAAATTTGTTATAAACTCTCATTATAAAACTACATTAAAAATACCAAATTAACTTTTTGGATAAATGACACAATTATGCAAAATAAGGAGCAATATCTGAATGAGCAGTACCAGCCGAAGGAGCTTTAACAAAAGAGAATTCACAATCACCAAATTACAGTTGTCGATGCTTTGACCTGTAATTTTAAAAGGTCTGTGCACAAATGTTGGGGAAATACAAAGACCGCGAGCGTGTAGCGCGAGGTAAATAAATTATCGAGCGCAAAGCGCGAGAACCAACAATCGCGCGCCTCAGGTGCGCTCAAACTTGCGAGCCGCGTGCAGGGCGCGAATAAATAAATCAATAAATCCACCGTGGGAAAGAACAAGAAAAATGTTAGTAATAAAAAATAGCTTCAAATTTGTATTATATTTGGTGATAGAATCACTACATGAATTTAATCAGAACCAGTGATAACCAGCGGCTGCATCCAACTTTATTAGAAGTACTTCGCATTTGCCTGGACGATCTGCCAGGGGAGAGGAAAACTGCAGAAAATCACCTCCCGAGTTCAGCCAGGTTTTCGACAGCAGAATTTGAAAGCAGACATTCGACCTTCCCCGTCGTAGCTGGTCACCCATCCGGGTGATATCCGCGCTCGAAATGGCTTGACATCTAGACTCTTTCCGAGTCTAGATTTACCGCGTAGCTGCAGTCGGTACAGCGTATGTTGATATACTCTGTAATAAAACATAGTTTGTTCAATGACATATTTTCTACTACGATATACAGCAGAAAATTCTTCAGCAAAAATCTATTTTCGTTACTAACCTATAATATAAATACATTTTATTGAAGAGTGAGAAACTTGTAGTGATTTTTAATATTCGAAAAATCTGTTTTGACATTACAACTTTTTTCATTAATTTAATTTTAAGTTGATGCAAGAATTGAAAAGATTCCTTGTTTCGAGCTGAATTGATTGACCTATTTGCATTTTTGTATTTTTATGGTGGGCGGGGGATCGTACCAGAGCCCGTCAAAATCATTAATGCTTCCTCTACGAGGAAATAAATTTTCTGATTTATCATAATGAGGAAGTAAAGTGCTCATCAAATGAGTCCAATACAATTATGATTACAATCAAAGTGGAAAGACCCGAGATTGAATTCACAGCTAGTATGTTTTCTCTTGCAGTTTTTAAATTACATTAAATTTAATACTATAATCATTGCTACGAAATATTAGATTTTTTATTTTTTTATAACTTGTATACTTTAGCAATTTTTGTTAGGTGTTTCAACGTCAAATTCTGCTAAATTCAACAGTTATTGTAATAATATCTAAATTCAGATTTTTCCATGATATTGCACGCGTAATTAAATTTTTTCTACTAATATAAAGTTAAATTCACTACTATTATAGTTTATATGTGCGAGCTTATATGTCAATAGAAGTAACGTTACGAAGTTAGATAATATTTAGTACGTTTCGTGATGATCAATTTTGAAGAATTCTTCTTTTTTCTCTGTTTTTAAGAAACGTATACCCTTTCTTCCCTTTTCCTCGTGTTTTCGCTTAAATGTGAACTAAATTAATAGAACCCAGCAAGCAAAATTAACAACTCTTGGTTGAAAAGTCTACTATTATATTTTTGGTTCAGAAACCCAGCTACTTGGTTGAAAGTTGAACTACTTTACTGAAAAAAAAAATTTGGGTTGTAAATTCTTCTTCTTGGCTGAAAATTTAACTATTCCATTTTTAGAAAATTAATCTTCTGGGTTAAAAAATCATCATTTAGGATGAACTTTTTTATTAAAAATTCCTTTTTTTTAAGATTCATCATTTTAGTTGAAAATTCATATCTTTTGTTGAAAATGTAACAATTTTGTTGAAAATTAGTTTTTTTTTGGTAGAGAATGAATTTTTTAAATTAAAAATGTAACTATTCCATGTTTTGTTGAAAATTGATTTTTGTTGTTAGAAATCCATGTATTTTGTTAAAAATTCTTCCTTTTTGATCGAAAATTAATTTTCTTGGTTGATAATTCATCCTTTTTTATTGAAAATACCACTTTCTGGGTCTAAATTAATCTGGGTTGGTAGATGATTCAATAAATTGATAGAAAATTAACCTATTCGGTTGGAAATAACTTGTTTCTTAAAAGTTAAAGTATTTTGATGAAAATTTAACTTTTTGGTAGAAAATTGAATTTTTTAAGTCATATTAAAACAGTTGAAAATTCAGCCGTTTTGTATATGATTCGTTATTTTGTTTTTAAAATTCAACAATTTTGTTAAAAATTAATGTAATTTATTGGTAAATCGTATTTTTTGGTAGAACACAATTCTTCTTGCTGGAAAATTCATATCTTGGTTGAAAATGTAACTATTTGGTTCAAAATTCATCTTGTTTAGTTGAAAATTCAACTACTCTTTTGAAAGTTGAACTAGTTTGTTAAAAATTCATGTTTTTTGAGGATTCAAACACTTGCTTGAAAATTTAAGTATTCCATTTTTAGGAACTTAATCTCCTGGTTTAAAAAAATCTTTTGGGTTGAAATATTTTGTTGAAATTTTTGTAACTAAGAATGTAACTATTCCATTTTTGGTTAAAAATTAATCCTTTTTGGTTAAAAATTTAACTATTTGTGCCTAAATTATTCTGGTTTGGTTGAAAATTCAACAGTTTGCTAGAAAATTTAACTATTCCGCTGAAATGTAACTTTTTTTGTTGTTGAAAATTCATATTTTTGGTTTCCATTCAACTATTTGGTTAAAAATTGAACTATTTTTATGAAAATTTAACTTTTTGGTACAAAATTAATTCTTGTTGTTGAAAAATAATATTTTCGGTTGAAAGTTCAACCGTTTTGTAGATAATTCGTCGTTTTGACTTTACAATTCAACAATTTTGTTGAAAATTAATATATTTTGTTGAAAACTCATCTTGTTGCTAGAAAATTCATCTTATTCGCTGAAAATTTAAGTGTTTGGTTAAAAATTCATCTTCTTAGTTAAAAATTCAACTACTTGTTTGAAAGTTGAACTAATTTGTTAAAAATTCATGTTTTTCAAGATTCACCTCTTTGGTTCAAAATTTAACTTTATTGTTGAAAAGACGTTTTTTTTATTTTTTCAAACTTTTATCTGAAAGTTTCACTATAACATTTTTTGTTAGAAATTTATCATTTATAAGTTGAAAATTCGTGTTTTTGGTTATAAACTTAATTTTGTTTTTTGAAAATTCAATATATAGTTCGACTTGAAATCTTAGGAATTTGAATTGTTTCATATTGTATTCAATATGGTATTTATATTAATTTTATTTGAAAAAATGTATTCCTTCATTATTACCCTTTTTTCGTGACAGATCACCCTCTTTCCTATTTTTTGATAGAATTTTGGTCTACGTTAGTTTTCGAATGGAGGGGGGGCATTACGGGTTTTAATGAGGGGACCAGGATGTAGTAAAAAATAGCCTAAAATTGGTAACGTTGTTTATGGACGATCCCTTTGGCAAGTACCATAAGCGTACGTGTTTTACTTTTTCGTCGAACGTGAAATATACCCACTTCCGGTTGCTTTCAAGATATCAGTATAGTGACCCTGACTTAGGAAAACGTGAATATCTCTTAAACTAAAACCGGCCATAATCCCGCAATGCGGAAATTAGGATATCCCCAGAATATCCAGGATATCTATGGAACTTTTCTGGGATATTCAATTGTTTCAAGTAGGATATTGAAATTGTTATCTATCTTACTCGGGATATTTGAATATCCCAGAGACGTTCCATGGATATCCTGGGGATATCCCAATTTCCGCTTTGCTGGAAATCCAATGGGTTATCCCTGGGATCTCCCTGGGACAACCTGGGAGATAAATGGGATCGAATGGGAATGTATTAGAAAATTTTCCTTACACCGTAAAACTATACTAACTAGACGACCCCGTGGCTGAATATTGAATTTAGGCCATGACTAGTATTACAGAATTTTCTTTAAAACTAACCGGACAAGTATAAAGTTAGTAATACCAGCTAGGGCTTTTATTGCGGAATTTTCCGTAACGTTAGCCCTGAACGAGCTGGAAAAGGGGTTAGTTAGTCTCGCGTTAAATTCCATAATGGAAGACAGTTCGTTAAATTTACTTTCATCACACTTTATATTATGGTATACTCCAAATTAAAATCTGTCCAAATTTTACTGATTAAATTAATCAAGCATGCTTTGACTGAAAAGCGGGGTTTTCTACAGAGAAAACAGTAGTTTTAACAGATGAATCCGTCATTTCTAATGACAAAACAGTAGTTTTAACAGATGAATCCGTCATTTCTAATGACAAAACAGTAGTTTTAACAGATGAATCAGTCATTATTTCGGACTGAATTAGTCACTTGAAATTACTGATATTCTGACAATAGGGACTGATTAGTTTCCTGCAATAAAATAGTAAAATTATTTCTAAATGAAAATTCTTAATTAAAAATCCTACATTTTAATGAATGATTAAAATTAACCATGAATGACTGATTAACAAATTGAAAGTTACGGATTAGATTCATTATCTATTTTATTTGAAAATTCAACTATTTGTTTGAAATTTCATATATTTCGTTGAAAATTCGTCTTTATTGGTAAAAAATAAATGATTTTGACAGAGAATTCTTCTTTTTATTAAATTCAACTATTTTTTATATAAAATTGAAATCTTTTTTTGGTTGAAATATCAACTGAAACAGTTTATGTTGAGAATTTATTTTATTTTTATTGAAAATTGTACTACTTAGTTAAAATTTTAACAGCTTATTAAAAAAAAAATTATTTTCGTTTAATGATTTCTCATATTAGTTTAAAATTCTTCTGTTTGGTTGAAAATGTAACTATTCTGTTGAAAAATTCGATGTTTTTGTGGTTTAAATTAATGTATTTTTAAGTGAACATTAAACTAATCCATTTTTGGTTGAAAATTGATCTTTTTTGTTACATATTTAACTACTTGGTTGAAAATTCACGTATTTTGTTCAAAATTCGTCTTTTTGCAAGAAAATTAACCTTTTGGTGGACATTTTTTTTTAAATTCAACTACTTGGTTGAAAGTTGAACTGATTAGTTAACAAAATTACGTTTTTGTTTAATGATTCGTCATGTTAGTTTAAAATTCTTCTGTTTGGTTGAAAATGTAACTATTTTGTTGAAAAATTCGATGTTTTTGTGGTTTAAAATTAATTATAACATTATTAATTTTAGTGAAAATTAAACTGATCCATTTTTGGTTGAAAAATGATCTTTTTTGTTACATATTCAACTATTTGTTTGGAAATTCGTCTTTTTGCAAGAAAATTAATCTTTTGGTGGAATTTTTTTTTTATTCAACTAGATGGTTGAAAGATGAACTGCTTGGTTAAAAGTTCATTCTTTTGATTATTGATTCATTTTTTCTCAATATTAATCTGTTTGATGAAGGATTTTTACTATTTGGTTCAAATTTTGATTATGTTTGTAAATGAATTTTTTTAAGTTAAAAATTCAACTTTTTGGTATAAAATAATTAATTACAAGCTTGATTAAAAATTCATTATTTTGCTCAATAATTCCTCGTTTTCTTAAAAATTCATTTGTTTGGTTGAAAAATCTTGTATTTTGTTGAAAATTCGTCGACGAAATGCTTTGTTAAAAAATCATTGTTTTTTAAAATAAACTTTTATTTTAGTTGAAAATTCATCTATTTGGCAGAAACGTAACAAATTTGTTGAAAACTCTTTTTTGTTGAAAAATGGTATTTTTTGGTAAAAAATTAATCTTATCAGTTGAAAATTCACCTTTTTTGTTTGAAAATTGACCATTTTAAGATGAAAAGTCAACATATTGGATAATTAAAAATGACTAATTTCATCAGTAAATCAAATAGACTTACTTGAAAAGTCACTTCTAACTGATTTGCCAGTAGTCGAATCCGCATTATTTGAATCAGTCAAAGTTGACTTCGAATCAGTCACTTTTGACTGATTCAAGTTTAGAGTGTACCTATGCCTATCGAAAAATAAGAAATAATTTTTTTTCAAAAAGCATTATCATTATTGAACATTCTTAATAGCAGAAATAGCGATTTTTGCCGATTTTTATAAGAAATTGTTTAAAAACCAGTAAAGTCGGGTTTTGAAAATACGTATTTCGATAGATTAAATTCTGTGGCAAGTGCGTGTCCTATATAGAGGGAACGTACCGACGAGAGCGGAGCTATAATGAAGGCACCCCTGTTCGGCAAGGGGAATGGCACCACCGCGCATGCGCTGGGGGCGAATGGAAAAAAATCGGCCCAGCTACAGGGGGTGGCCGTATCGATCGCGCAACATCAAGTCCGTGCCGAGCGTGGTATAGCCGCTTTGGAACTGCGCTGCTAGAAGCGTGCTGCACTCATGGATAACGTTCCAAAAATAGATTTTTATCCATATTTTATCATTCATCATTTTCAAACTTCTCTATAAAATCTGATAAATTTCAAATGTTCAAACATTGCGTCAACATTTGCTGACATTTTCATTAATTAATTAAAAATTTTTAAGAATGAGATGGATCGGCATGAGTATGAAATTAAAAATTTCAAAATTAATACTTTGAACCAGCAAGAATTTAATAATATATCATTTTTAATAGGAAGCCTTGGGAAATCACCATTTTTAATAAGTATTCAAGTTTTAACATTTAAAAATAAAAACATTTTCAAGATAAAATTAGGTCGAGTGTTCGAATAAACAATCTGCAATTAATTAACTCGAACAATTACTTGTTCGAAAAAAGGAAATAATTTTCTTAAATAAGTTCATTTTCATTTCGTTAAAATCAGTATTTTCTTAATTTGAAATTTTGGCATATTTGTTTCAATTGTAGATTTATTCAAGTGCAAACAAGATCTGTTTGAATAAAATGTTCATGAAATCCGTTGAAAGCAACGTTTATTTGGTTCATGAAAAAGAAATGGATCATTATAAAAAAATATTTCTTTCAAAAGCAAATTTCAGATTTTCAACTTTCAGTAGTCCAGGTCAAATTTTCGGTACCTCCAATCTGGGGAAAGCAGTCCAATCCAACTCTCCAATCTGCGAGCTGCAGTCTAAACTATCAAATCTCAAATTTTCAGTCTAAACCCTCGAATCTCGATTTTTAAAGGTTTTCAAGAGCAGCATTTAAAAATGTTAGAAGCTCTAAAAAATGCGATATATAACCATAGCCTTATTATAACATAATTAATGGATCCAAATATTATTTGAATTCAAATATTATAACTTATTTTGTAATTTCAAATACAACAATGCATCTACAAAATTATTAAGTGACTAATAACCAAAATTACTGCATTCTTCCGATTAATGATTAATCGTACGTCGAAAAAATAAATATACTCCAACTGTCGTGAAACGAATTCAAAATAAATGTTAAAAATTTATAAAAATAGTACAATAATAGTTCAAATGAGAAAAAAAATTCTAGAAAGAGATGGAAAAATGGTTAAAATACACAAGATCAATACATATATGATTAAATTTAAATGCCAAAATATAGAGTATAAAATACATATAAATCCTTTCCATAGAATCTTCTGCAAATATTTATTGCGACGTACATTTTCATGTTTACATACTTACCTTCCATATAAAGACGCCTATTTGCATATCTTCTTTTGGATATATTTCACTTTTCAATATAGTCAATCTTCAAGACTATTTTTAGCATAATTAATAATCTATTTTTGTACACACGGGTTTCTAGAAACTAATTCAACCTCAAAATTTTACCCCGCCAGTCATCTGTGACGCTGATATACTAGCGGGAATAAAATGAAGTTCCAGATACGAGCTTATGATCCACGGAACAGATTTCAAAATCTTTTTCGAAAATTCTCCTTTTCCTCCTTATTTATTTGACTCACGCTTACAATATTTTTTAAACTGGTAATTAATTCCATGCTGCTTCATACGGCTATAATGAATTATTTTTGCTCAAAATCGAGATTCGAGGGTTTAGACTGCGATTACGAGATTGGAGAGTCTGGTTCACAGCATCAGCGCACAGACTGTGTATGAAATATTTTGAGGATTTTTATTCACCATGTGAAAACAAAAATAAATACATATTACTATTGAAATAATATTACCTCATAATACTGATTATTATTATATTAAACATCTGAGTAAATGCTACATTTAAATTTTCGTATTTCGACTATTCAAATTTGTTATACAATGATGGTATTTTTGTAGGTCAATCGAATATTTGTTTAATTTAAGCTGTGTTTATTTGTACAAATTACGTTGTTTTTAAAATAATGATATCTTTTCTTTAAATCGAGGATTAGGTTCTTTTAATAAATTAATATTTTTTAAACATTGGTATATGCTTATTTTGAACAATATATCGCATCTTGGGATCACAGGAATGTTTACTCATAATAAAAACCCATTTCTATGTTTCCAAAAAAAATTTGTTTAAATTTAAGGTACGTGTCTTTAAACCAAGGAGTCACATGTTCCAATTAAGAAAAACTTTTACTTCAGTCGATAAACTTTCATTTGTTTGAAGGAAATATTTCCCTGATTTAAAATTACATTTTACTTTATCAACTACGTAATTTTTTAACACAAATCTCTTATTTCTTTCAACAAATAACAGCGCTCCTTTGCTTGGTTAGTATTTCACTGACTTAAATAAATATTAATTTGAAAAAATAATTTCATACTTTTAGTTTAGGTAAAATTATTTCTTTGTATTGAAGAAATTTTTTATAGTACGCATTCAGTACGATCTTTTCTTTGGATCGAGAAAAATGTTCTTTGATTCAAGATTTTTTTCTCAGCCTGTAGAATCTTAATCTGCAGAATTTCTGTGAATCGCAGTAGTAGAAGGCACTTTTCTTTTGTATCTCTTGTAACATTTGTATGTTTTTAAAAGTAAGATATTCAACGAAAAAATGAAATAAATCCTATTCATGACAGTTTCTTGCCTTCGTTTTAAATAAATTCTGCGAAAATTCTGTTGTATATTTTTTTGTCACTCGGGATGTATTCTTTGAAGTAATCAGTTGTTGGAAATATGCCTGAAGAAGTTCTTCTCGCCGTGACTGAAATCTGGATTTAGCGAAATACAAATCAAATCAAATAATAAATAAAAAAAAACAAAAAATATAATATAAAATAATATAAAAAATAAAAAATAAGATAAAATACAAATAAAAACGAAAGCTTAAAATTGTTAGACCTTAAAATTGGTTTGCCCTTAATTCAGTAATATTTGCCTGTATCTAAACGAAATTGGTTTAAATTCAAGAACTTGCTACACGAATTTTTGACGAAAAGTCAGCATTCTGCATAATACTGTCATTTTTTGTATTACTTTGAAGACAAGTATTATGTATACCTTTCATGATATAAAAATTAGAAGAACTTATGGAACTAATAAATAAAATAATAATAATAATATTAATTAAGGAAATCTAGAGTAGGTTACTTAAATATATATTCAAAAATCCATGTGCTGAAGATATTATTGAAATTTTTTCTTTTTTTTTCACAGATGCAATGATTATCTACGTTGAGGGTGCGATGTGCGATGCTTCCCAAAGGTGAAATTATTCTCCTGTAGAGCTTCCGTTAGCAGTCCTCTAGGATTATACAATTTCCTCAGATTTTGAAAACCTGAAATCAAGAAGATGAGGATTCACTGTCGACCCCTTGATAATATCCGCGTTTTTATGTACAGATAATAATTAAGTTGCAGAAGCTTTTATTCGCACATCATAAGAATAAATTTTATTTCTGATAGTAAAATGGTGTAAAAAATGTATTAAATTTTTTTGAAATAAAACACAAATTTCAAAACAACATTTAAGAGTTTTTATCTATTTTTAAAAATGCCTCCTAACCGAAGAGAATATTAAAAATGGATTATTTTTGCAGATGTCAGAATTTCTGTAAAATAAAGTGAAAAATCTTTTTATCCCCCACCCCCTGCTTGTGGACAAACGTGAATTTTTGGCGACTTTTTAGTCTGTGAAAAAATCCAAAAATCTCAACAGAGCTAAAGAGGATTTCTTTCACAGACTAAAAAGATAAATAATAGTATATATTATTACTTTAATAGTATTAATACACAAACCAGTAGACCATCAAGATAGAACTTCGGAAAAAATTTGTTAATAGCATTTGCGAAAAATTATGTTTCCTTTTTTGAAAGTAGTTCCAGATTGGATTTATGTAATCCCAGAACAGCATAAAAAAAGTCAAATTGGGGTTAGTGTCCCCTTCTTCGTTTGAGGCAAGAGCAAGGGGTCGCTGTCTTTGAAACTGGGGTAGAAATCCTAAGACGACACCCATCCGAGAACGAAAAGAACAACCCCAAGGCTGAAGTACTCCTGTTGTTCCTCTCCTTTTTAGTTACTTATCGTAATTCCTAACCAAATTGCTTTTGGAAATTCGCCAATAGCGATGAAATAAGCAATTCTCCAAAATTGGACGCTTTTAGAAACAGAATAAATGTTACATTTAGTTTTTTCTTCGAAAAAAGGAAAAGCTTAGTTCAAATAAGCTTAAATATTTTAAATAATTTTATTTAGAAAAGGATATTAATTTTATGTTAAATGTGTGATAATGAACAGGTCCAAAACTATAAAATTACAACTAAGATATTTTATAATATAATATTACTCTATAATTAATTTTCTTTTAATATTTACAAATATATTATTAAAAATAAAAATATCCAGCAAATAGAAATAAATTGAATTTGATATTGAATTTTTAAAAATATCTCCCAATTTATGTTAACGTTGAGGTTCGCCCTAAGAAAATTGTAGTAAAGAGAAAGGAAAAAGGCGCTTCCTTGCCGATCAGCGAGACTATTAGCCACGCAGGCTGGCCAACCACGTGTCCGAAAGCGCAATGGGGTATTCCCCCTGAATTCTGATAACGCTGTAGTCCTAGCGAAGATGTTAGTTAAGTTTATTTGGGGTTCTGGCTTTGGGGTGAACGCCAGATTTAGGGGTTCGTTCAAGGAAAGAGGGCGCACTGGTCGCACCCTCGGATTCAAACGGGATCGATCCACTTCCCGCGAACGTTCCAGAGACTAAACAAAAATTCATTCAAAATCAAATTCAAATTATAATTGGCCTTAATGCTTCTAAAAACTGGATAACTCGGTTTATGCATTTTAAATCATTTTTATTTCACAACTGTATGTATTTGGATTCCTTGATAGATATTAATCTTGTGTGTTTGGTCAAATTCTTAGTTTCAAGTTTTTGACATGGATCTATTAAACATTAATATATATATATATATATATATTCAGAGCTAAATTGATACTTTTTGGTTGTTATCTCACCTACTGTAGAGTTTACATTACATTTCATACTAATACGAAAAATTAGATTTTATTTAGTATGTATTTTTGTCATTCATTTTCATTGCATTATTTAAATTGAAAAAATTGTTTTGGAAAACCAGAACTTACCCCTAAGGTTAACTTTTGCTTCATCAATCAAAAGTTGGACGAATTGGAAAATTTTGAGAAATTTCACTTCAAAATCAACATTTTAGATTTTTTCCATATTTTCGAAGATGAATATCTCTTGAAATGATCAAAATGGCTCAAAAATTGCTGTTTTGAGGTTTGGCATTTGGTTACAACTAATTTGAAGTTGATGTTTGTTATTCAAAGGCGCTTAAAATTTCTTTACAAAAAATGTAATTAATGTCCAATTAAATGATTGAATTGTTTAATTAATGCGTTCTGTAAATTAAGTTACTTACCAAAACCTAAAATTTATAAACTCTCGTTATTTTGACATTTGGACATTTTGACATTCTCAAATATTTCAAAATCCAAATTCAGCGGTATCGAGTAATCAAATTTGAAATAACAGGGTCGAGTTTTCAACACGAAAAGGTAAATTCTGAACCAAAAATAAAAGAATTACATTTTCAGTTGAAATAAATGATTTTCAACCTAGAAAAAAGGAATTTTCAACAAAATAGTTCAATTGTCGACCAAAATGAGAAATCTTTGATAAAAAAAAAAATTCTCATCGAAAAGTTATATTTCCACCAAAAAATATTTTAATTTTCAATCAAAAACAGTTTAATTAAACCAAAAAATACGAATTTTCAAGAAATTATTTTAATTTTTAACCGAAACAGACTAATTTTCAAAACCAATATAAGAGGAATTCTCAACAAAAGAGTTGAGTTTTCAACCAAGAAAGATTTTTCAGTCAATAAAGAAAAAACATCTCATCCAAAACGTTGAGTTTTCAAGCCAACAAGATTAATTTTTAATGAAAAAGTTGAATTTGAAATTCAAAAATATGCATTTTCTATAAAAGTATGTGAATTTTCAAGTAAAAAATAACAATTTTCCAGTATAAATGGAATAGCTATATTTTCAGTTTGAAAAAATTTACTTTCACGCAACGAAATTCATTTTTAACTAAAATGATAAACCTTCAACCAAGAAAATGAATTTGTAACTGAATGATTTGAATTCTCCACCTAAAAGATGAATTTCCTACAAAAAAAAGAAAAATTTGCAACAAAGTAGATGATGAACCAAAAAGATTTATTTTCTACCAGCAAGGTTCATTTTTAACAAAATACATGAATTTTCGTACAAGTTTTGAATTTTAAAGGGTATTTTCAATCTAACAGTTAAATTTTCAATGAAAAAAAATGAATTTTTATCCAAAAAGGTGAATTAGTCACCAAGCAGATTAATATTCCTTCAGAAAAGACAAAGTTAAAAAAGAAGATGAATTATCAACCAGAAAAAAATGTTTTTTCACAAAGTAGAGTCACTTTCAACTAAGTAGTTGAACTTTAAACCAAAAAAGGTTATTCAGTTGCTTCTGACGAATAGCGAACATCTTGAAAACTTAATCAAATTATATCAGGAGAAAAATCCTTGGACCAACGTAAACTTGACAGGATTATTCGAGCGAGAATTTATTTAAATACCCTGTGAATTCCAAATCTTTCCGTTTTTAAGAGAAGAGAAGCTCTAATTTTAAATAGAACTAACAAAAGTTAAGCGTTTGTCGTACTTTTACTGTTGAATACGTCTGTCTTCATTAAATATAATGCTACATTATAGATCTTGAATTTTTTTAAATTCATCATGCACATAAATGTTACATTTTTCTTACCCTTAAAATTTAAAAGTAGAATTTTGATGCAAAAATGAAATAATTTAATACAATTAAGTGATAAAATATGTTCAGAAAACGTGGTAAATGGAATCTTATAGAAAATTCGAATCAAATTCAAATAGTTAAATTGAATTCTACCTTGATGAATAGTTCATCCGGAAATACCTTGAAAATATATTTTTTATGTTTTTTAAATATTAGAAGTACGTTATCGGATAATTCCACACGTGCAAGCCATATTTTGTTAATAAGAAAAATATTCTGCTATTTTTAAAGAATTATAAGTGAATGAAAAAAAGTGTATCATTCATATTGAATTTACTGGAATTTTCTCGCTACAATAAATAAACTTCTGCAAATCATATATAACGTTCTCAAATCATATAAGATTGTCTGTAAAATTCATGAAAAATTGTTGGAAAATCAATCGAGTTTTTTCCCCTAGTAAAAGAGGTTCTGTGAAAATTTCAGAATGTTTTGCTATTTCTTTTATGGATGAGAGCACTGAAAGTATAAAAGAACAGAAAGGTCCGATAGTTGATCGACGTGGTTCGATCGCCTTAAATTGGCTTGTGGGTGTCCTTCGTATGCATAGCTGTTTGTATGAATTCGCCCTGATAATGCATTAATTTATAAATTACCTACTTCTTGAAGATTTTATTTGATATTTTCCATATTTTTAACTTTTTCAGTTTAAAATTACTCACATCCAAATGTTTTAAATATATTATATTCGGAAAAACTGTCCCATTTGGAAGGCCAGATTTGCTTGTACATTTTAATGTATCACACTTAATTTTTAGTTTACCCACATTTTCTAGACTGTCCAGGACTTCATGTTGTTCTTTCTTTTACTTAGTATTGAAATCTCTATTAAATATTCAAAGAAGCAGGCCTACAATTTTTATGCCAATTTGGTGCCCATCCAAGAGTCTAAGACTGAGTTATATAATTTTGATAGGACAAATTTTTTCCGTGTAAATATAAAGGCTTTAAATTTAAAAATGTTCCACTATAAATGCTTTAATTTATTATTAAGAAGTTATACGTCTATTTAAGACTATGTAATACTTTAACTGACTGTACCCAGAATATTCGGTTAAAATTATTCTCCTTATGATCGGTGCTCTTCCTGCGTAGAAAATTTTTGTGACAGACTTAGGTCAAATGTGGCGCAAATCTTGTCTTGTCGAGTCCGTCTAATGTAGATGGTCTAATCGGGCACCGTACTGGTGCTTTTTAGCCTTCCATAATAAAGAAATTTTTAACTGAGGCGCAAATATAGTTTTGTTGAGCTCGTCTAATCTGGATGGTCTGATCGGGTCCAAATTTGGTTCTATTCAGTCTTCCATATAATAAATAAATGTTATAAATAGGCAAAAGTAGGACATCGTCAAATCAGTATAATTATTTAATTATTCATAATTTATTTCTTACATACCATCCCAGTTGTACATATACTAGATATTGAAATCAATGCAAGTTGCACAATTATTATTTGATATTAATTATGTGGAACTAATTCACTTTTACACTTTTTCACCGATGTTTTTAGATAAATATCTGCGTAAAAGTGCCTCAAGAAGCTGAAAATCCTTATTAATTTTTATAAAATTAATTTTCGACGTTATTTTTTTGACCGGTGATAAGGATATCATGGTTAGCCTTGATTGAGTTCAACCTAAAGTTGTTGCTACTTCTGATATTTTTATTCTGGTTTCGTTTCTGGTATGCATTATGACTACACCCAACTCTCGATATAAGAACGGTTTTAGACATGGCCTGTAGTGACCTTGATCCTAAATCAGGGGAATCCAAACGTAAGCAGGCAAGGCCGCGTCAACCATTTCTGTTGGATTTGGACGCATTCTAAGCACTGATGCAATTTACGCGCTGAGAATAATGCTCTCATGCTGTTTGTCACGCTTGACTGAGCACCGCCTCTCTCTCGATCCTGCGATCGCCGCATCACCAAAATGCGGAGACCTTAAATTCTAGGCATATAGTAAACTGAGGATTCTAATATCAAGAGTTGAGTGTATTTTAAGACCGAAAAGAAAAAATTGATAGATTCATTTTTGTGAAAAATGGATTTTTCGTCTTTTCCCCATTTGTAGCTTGATCTGAATCGAATTAAACATACTGGAATGTCTGATTTTTTTCTTCCTCAAATATGCTGTCATCCATGGTAAAGAATTACGTAAACGACTTTGCTGTTTAGTGTTATTCTTTCTATTTCTAATAACAAAAAGCTCAATCTAAAAAAACAATAGAAGCATTTTTAATGTTAAAAAGCTTGAAAAGCATATGAGAAAATATTACAAAAAGTCCCCCTTAAAAAAAAATGATCATGAAAACAATTTTTTTAAAAAAGATCAAGCCTTTTTTTGCTTTGGTTTCAGAACAGTCTTATCATATTCAGCTATCGAAAAAATAAAACTGGGCGTTAAGTATATTTAACTAGGTTCAAATAAAGGTATAAATAGAAAAAGAAAAGACAATTTGCATGAAAAACGGGTCTAGCGATTTTTTTCTGGTCCTAAAATAGTCGTAATGTATACCAGAAACAAAAATAAACAAAAAGTCAAGAGTGCCAGCACATTTGGCTTGAGCTCAATCGAGGCCGATGGTAATATATTTCCCGATTTCATTTATGCACAATCTTAAATTGATTTTCTAATTGGGAGATATTAACTATTCCTAGTAAGGTTTGTTGTTATTTAGAGTTTGTCCCTGATGCTATTGTTCCGCGCAGTCACTTTTCTCAGGATCTGTCGCTCGAACCATTTCGACTGCTGATGGGAAGTGGGGTTAGTATGGTGGACAACTCGGTCGGCCGGGCGTCGTCCTCTTTTCCTTTTTAGTTCAGTTTTGGCATTCCTATCAGGCATTGATTGTCATCTTGAAGAAAGTAAGTCCAACACATCGTAAAACCGCCAAATTGAGGCAGAAATCTAATTCGTACCGCGCTCGAGATGAATTGTAAATTCTAAAATCAGTATTCATGTTCCACTACATGGTCTTTTTAATTCCAATAATTTATCATATCACAGTGTCTTTCAATTTTCAGATCATTCTGAACTGTACCAGTGATTTTACAAAACTCGATCGTCTTTTGGTGTTTTGGGAAGTGACGATTCGGATATATATATTCCAAGAATGATCATGGTCGTGGCACCTGAGGCACCTCTAATATAATTATTATCTGTATAAGAAAAAACAGTATTAGGCAACAATACTTTTTTTATTGCCCTTAGACCCGCTCACTGTATCCAGACTAGCTTCCAATTAGCCCGTCTACTCTAGTCCTAAGCCGTACAATGTCGTTACACTTCTAATCAGCACCACAATATTCGTTCTAAGTTAAAGCCACATTTGCTCTTAGATGGTCTATGCTGGGCTGGAGGCGCGAAGCTATCATTGGTTGCAAGATGGATTAAGTGGGCTCTTATCTTTGGGTCACTCCGTGTCTTCAAGACAAGAGGGTTTCGTGATACGTGGCCATGGGTGTGACTTACCGCAGTTCTACTGGGAGCGAGTGTAATTTTCATGGATGGCAGTTGCTTCCAGTGGGAACCCATTCTATTCATTTGCACAAATCCAACAATATGAAGATATCACATACAAAGTTTAGAATGCGGTATCATTATAATTCCATTGTGTTAAAATGTCACGAATTTACTTTATTTGTCAAGATTAAACTTTAAACGGATTACTTTTTTTCTCTTTAATTCTGATGTGTTATATGTTTTTCACACCCTTGAATTCCAGCGGGACCAACGCAACACTTCGAGTGTTGTAGAAGTTGGGAATCAATTGAAGCAGTTTATGCTAAATGCTGATTTACGGGGCAGGTTAACCGAGAAAGCTAGAAAATTACACGCGCGATATTCGATTTCGTTTTATTTGAGCAAATCCGCAGGACAAGCTGCCTCTGCTGGAATTAATCCCCTTAAGTAATTGTGTTAAAGAGGGAAGAGCCCGGTACGCGCGTATTATGTACGAAAAGTCGTTGCCCTCCCTGCCTCCACTAAACTGCAGTCCCAATCCTCGATCCACTTTCACATTTTCCCCTACACTCCAGTTTCAAGAAGCAACGCACAAACTATTGGAATCTTCGAAATACCATGTGTGCACATATGTTTTTATATGTGCTGTAAAAAAGACTATAGGCTTCACCATTGATTTCCAATATTTTAAGGAATAATTGGATGAACATTGAAATACTCCGTATTGTACATTGTAGCACTCGATCGCGTATTCAGAACAGAAGATGAATATACGCACAAACGGCTTCATGTTCTGATTTTAATTAATGAGGCTTGACTAATTCTCTCAGGGATATATTGGAAACGTAAAGAATATTTGAAAAAGATTATCTTAATTAATGTAATTTATAAATTACACACTCAGAGAACATTTTCATTCGAATTATAAAGAAATCAATTTTCTTGATTCTATATTAAGTTTATATTTATAACACTAAAAGTACCGAGCGGGGTCAATTGACCTCTTGCGATTTTTAAACTGGTAAATCTCCGCAGCGGTTGCTTGCAGAGATATAGCGTTTTGGTGACTTCAAGTTATTTATACATAGGAGTATTTGACAATTTTTCGGAAATATTGGATGCACGCTTAAAAAAAAAATATATTCAGAAATCATTTTAAAATCATCAGAAAATGCCGGTACTTCTAATATTAACAAATATAATAGATTTAATACTTTCACGATGATTCATGATGATAAAATTAAATTTAAAGCTTTTTCGGGTTTCAATCGTGTGCAAAACTACGAAACTTGCCGACGTTTCGTGAACATTGCAGTT
>JAABKJ010001813.1:0-29447 GCA_011634705.1 Andricus grossulariae
CATACATACATACATACATACATGCAGGCAGACAGACAGACACATCCGTAAAAACCTGTTTTGTGGGTTCAGGGGGTCTCAAAACGTGGACATTGGACAAAAACCGGGGGGGGGGGTCAAATTTTACACAAATCTAACACCTTCTCTGGATGAGAATGTAAAAAACCGTAATAAAATCTTAATTAGCGCCAGAAATTCACAAAACGCATTTTTTCTCTTACGGTTTTTTTTTGGGGACCCTATAAAACATACTTATAGGGATAATAATTATAAAGTAATATTTTCTTCGTATTCTATGGCTAATTTTGAAGAGAAATATTGAGTTTCAACTCGATTCACCTAATATTAAGGATTCTGAATAAAGTTTACAAAAACGTCTTTTTTTGTATGGGAAATGCGTGTTAAACTTCATGGGGCTTGCGTAACCTCTAAATGTCATTTTTTTTAATGGATTCATTTTTTTGTGGATTCGAACAAATTTCCGGGCGATATGGATAAAAATTTAAAGAAAAAAAATGTTCTAATTCATTTTTGGACCACCCTAGTGCATACACATTAAAGGGATTATTTTTGACGTCGATAGTAAAATATATTAATTGTATAAATAATGATAATTTTTCATGTTGAAACAAAAAATGCTAAAAACGTTATGTTTTTACCATTTTTTGTTTCAACATGAAAATTATACCATTAAGCCATTTCCCTTTCGGGGTAGCGTGACTCACTCGGTGAGAAAGGGAGTAATTTGGGGAAGGGGGTATAGATTTTTAGATTGATCTAGAATTCCCGTGTTGTTTCTTTAAATAACATGTTCGTTCCGCAACACAGCTCCGACCCAGGTTGCTGATCAATCTCTCTAGCGATCACCGCAGGTGAAGAGCCTCACGAAGTTATCATGTAAAGCTCCCTACCTGGGCCCATTAGTACCTAAGGTCTTTTGTGTCAGGCGTCATTCACTCCACTGCCACTCTTTTTATAAACTATTTGTCGCCACGTCCATGCATTTTCGAATGCAAGCTCTTGTGTTTCTATGGATTCATATGTCTGTTCGAATTAGGGTCTCATTTACACATTCTAACCATTCTTTCCGCGGTCTGCCTCTGCGCACACTCCCATTTACTTTACCTTCATAAACTTGTTTCGTTAGTTGTTCATAATTATATGTTTCACAACATTGCCTGCTTATTATTTCAATAAAGTTAAAAATACCGCACAATAGGAATGTCAAAATTTCTGGAAGTGGAAATAAGGAAAAAGAAAATGCACAATTTGATGTGATCCAATCATTTATTTAAACCTTGATCAAAAATGAACACAGTTTACAAATACAAATGTTTTAGTCAGAAACTAATGAGCGTCACTAAAACCCGGAAGTGAACTGTCTGCTGTAGAATGTTCAGCTTGAACTTCATTTGATGTAGTACTACTGGAAGAGCTAGAGGGCGAATTAGAGCCAGTTTTGGGCAGTGAGTCTCTTCTAGGTGCGGGAGACCGGGAATTAGCGGATTTTTGGGGTGCATCAAGTTGATAGGGCCAATAGTAGAATTGAGCATTGCGCTCAGCGTTAGTCAGAATTTGAGCTGAAGCATAAGCTAACCGTACAGGTGGAGGAGATCTTGATGGCGATCTTAGAGGTGTATCAATGCTAAGATGTCCTTGCAATCGTTGTTTTGTATTGGAAGATCCATCATAATTAACACTTTTTCTTGAGTTCATACGGACAAGTCGTTTTTGTGCAAGTGGCAAAGGTTCATCACCATTGATCTCTATTGGTGCATCTGCACGACTTCCAAGTCGATGTTCAACATTCCTTAAATCTCCTGATATAGGTACAGTTGGTGAAGATCCAATACTTATCTCCGGTGGTGAAGATCCAGGTATTTTTGCTTGTGAACTCAATTCTGTAAAAATCAAATAGAATTATGAATTTTTAAGTTTTATTAGAAACGAAGGATAAATAAGCTTTATGTGACTCCGGTGCATTAACGCGTTTTTATGCGACAGCGTAGTATTACGGTACTCTAAGCTGTCGCAACACAACTTGTCAATACAGCGTCTTCACAGAAAATAGTATATGCGCCAATGCGCACAATTCGGGTCTTCACGCAACTCGCTTACATTGCTCGTAGGACTGATCTCGCCTCGGCCTCGCCTCGGGTTCGATCGTCTTGCGAGCATTGCCGCTCGTCACATAAAGACCCTTATTATGCACTTCGGTGCATAATATACTATTATATAACTTATTCTTACCAATTGAATTGTAGGAAACCGTAAAGGCAAGGATGAGAGCGCCCAATGTCAACCTCATTTCAGCTCGACAGATAAATCAATTTTCCTTGAAAATTTCTGAAGAACTAAAGGCATTTTTTAGATAAAGTTCGCCTATATAGAGGTAGTTTTATGTCTTGCATCCTGTTAATCCAATTAATACATGAGACCTTGAGAAAAATTTGAATAATAGAATGTTTTTGTCAATTGTCGCAACACTTTTGTAATCATGACAACACAATTGTTTCAAAATTTTTATGATAACACGGTCTACATTTCTCAAAGTCATTATCAATGCATGAAGGTGACGCAAGTAAGTGATATTAAGATTCTTTCACGATTTACAAATGTTTTTTAAAGATTGAAAATTCAAAATTATACATTTTTAAAGAGGTATTAATTAAAAATTCATGAAAAAAAATAATTAAAGATTAATTAATTTTCAGGATGTGTAAATAGAAATTCTAAAATTTGATTATTTTGATGTTTTGGGGACTCAAAAATCAAGTTTTAAATTCTAAATCTTCCAAATTGAAAAACATTTGAATTTTAAGCATCAAAATTGTAGAATTTTTAACTGTAAAACTGAAAACTTGCAAAAATTTTCATTGTATATTGTAAAAATTAAAAACACTTCATGTACAGATTTACAATTTGAAATTATACAATTTTGAACAGTTACAAAAACACAAATTATACAATTCCGAAGATGTATAACTAAGACTAAGTATTTGTAAAGTGTGGTGATTTTGATGATTTTGATAATCAAAGGTTCAGAATTTTAAATTCAAATCTTCCAAAGTAATGAAATTTCAGATGTAATTCATAAAAATTCCATAATTTTTTAATGTAGAACTTAAAACATGCGTAATTTATAATTCTAAAGTGACGACATTAAAGACTCTTTAATTGTAAACATTTACAATTCAAAGGATTACGATTCTGAAGAATTACGATAGAAAATCCTTAACTTTGGACGATTTTCAGTAGAAAATTCTTCAATTTTAAATCTGTATAATTGAATATTGTTAAATTGCAATAACTTTCATGATTTTGATAATCAATTGTCAAGAATTTGACATTCGAAATATTCCAAATTGGTGAAATTTTAAATGTAAATCATCAAAATAACAGAATTTTTAATTGTAAAACTTAAAACCTGTATAATTTTCATTTGTAAATGATCAAAATTAAAAATTCTTAAAGATATATAATTGAAAATTCTTGAATTAAAAAAAAATAGAATCGAGTTTATAATTGCAAATATTACAATGTGAAATATTTATATTTTAAAGGTATGTACTTTTAAACGTTTTTTTTAATTGTTCAATTTTGCAGATTCTCAATTGAAAAGTATTGAATTTTAACGATTTGCAATTTAAAATTCTTCAATTTTGAATATTTTAAATTGGAGACTTCAATATTCAATGCGTATAAAAGAAATTTATGCAATTTTAAAACAAAAGTCATTAGATTTTAAAGGTTCATCATTTTTCAACAAGTTTAGGTTACATTACCGTTTTGAACCGAAAATTAGTACTTTCCAACAAAAATCTGTATAATTTGCACAAAATTGAGAATTGTTTATCAATTTTGTATTATGTTAGTGTTTTTTGACCGAATCGATAATTTTAATTGGAGAAAAATAAATTTGAACCCTTCAAGGGCACACGAATCTCAGAATATCATAAAGTGCATATGGGGTCTTTGGAGATCCCACTTAAAAAATTCATCCGGCAGTAAGAACGGTATGAAATTTCGACTTGGGAAAATTCCGAAGTACTTTTTTAGAGTAACTTTATAAAAAATGAGTGTTATATTGTCAAAAAATTAGGTGTCTAGCTTTATAAAAAGTCATTAAGTTAATAACATGTCGGAAATTGGTATTTTCAATCAAAAAAACTTATATTTCAGAGAAGATTAACAAATCTAACAATTTGAGGTTGTGTTAGCGTTTTACACCAGAAATTGTTAATTTTCGTATTTTAAAACAAAGTATAAAGAAAAAAAATTTCAAAGAATATTCACAACTTGAAACATTTATATTATGTTAGCGTTTTACCGAAAATTGGTATTTGAAAACAAAAACCATTATGGTTCGAACAAGATTTGCAATTTTTAAACAGTTGCAGGGTATATTACGTTCTTCTTGTCAATGGTATTAGTATTGGTTAATGTTTTTAGTCGGAAATTATTGGTATTTTTATTTAAAAAATTATTAGATTTGCAAGAATATTTACCATTTTTTAACAACTTCAGGTCATGTTGGTGTGTTCTATCTAAAATTGTCATTTTTAAACAAAAAGTCATTAAATTTAAATCCCATTATTTTTGTTTAAAATAATACAATTTAGAACTTTGAACAATTTCTGATTGTGTTAAATTACGTAAAGGATTATAGGCCCCGTCCAACCCCCCCACCTCCTCCCCCTTCACTAGCCATAACAAAAAATGTTACCCTCCTCCCTGTTACTGTATGTAATTTATGGTTTGCGTAAATAATAAGACATGGGACTTGAAACTAATGGATATTTCAGATAATACATAATTTGCAGGATAGAAAACTTCATTGTCCAAATTCCCTGATTTTTCCTTGAGCAATTTTTCATTTTCCCTGGCCATTAACATTCAAATACCATAATTTTCATCTTGTAATATTTTTAACTCCGGGTATTTTATAAAGAGAATAAAACAATATTTCTTATACTAATTAAACATTAAAAGTTTATTTATTTTAAATAGAAAAAAATTATTTCTCCACCATAAAAGATTATGTTTTTCCAAAACATTTGAATTTTCAACAATATAATTAAATTGTCAACAAATTAATTCAATTTTCAACCTAAAAAGATTAATTCTCAACAAATAAGTGTAGTAGTAGATATTTCAACAAAAAAAGATGAAATTTCATTTAAAAGAAAGTGAATTTCAAAACCAAAAAGACGAAATTTCAACAAATGAAGATTTTTCAGTCATAAAAGAAAAATTAATTTTCAACAAAGTAGTTAAGTTTTCAACAAAACGGATAAACCTTCATGAAAAAAAATCAACAAAGTAGTGAAAAATTTTACCCACGCACTGAAACAGTTGAATTTTCAACTAAAAAAGATAAGGTTTTAACAAAATTGTTGAATTTTCAAACAAATAATATAATTTATAACTAAAAAGATAATCTTCAGGAGGAAGCAACTGCAAAAATAAAGAAATATGAATACAAGGAAAATAAATAACTACCAAGAATATTATATCAGTGTTACCACAAAACCCTATTTTTAAAATTCCCTAATTTTTCCCGACAAATTTTTCATTTTCCCTGATCATTAATATTCAAAGACCAGAATATTAAACTTGTAATATTTTCAACCTAGAATCTTTTATAAACAGAATAAAACAATTTCAAATTAAAATTGAAAATTTTCAAATTTATTCTGCTTGACAATTATTTGAAGTTACAGAAATTCCCTCATTTTTGCAAGATTTTTTTTTTAAACCTCTGACTTTTTCCTGACCCATAAAACTCCCTGACTTTTTTTTAAATCCTTGTTAGCTAGGTTCATTTTTCACTCGCCAGGTTTCTTTGTTAATAATTTCGAACAATTTTAGATAGTGTTGGCTTTTTCCATCAAAAATTGGTATTTTTAACAAAAAAATTATTAGATTCCAAAGCATATTTACAATATTTGAACAATAATATGTCATTTTAATAATTTTTTGTCAGAAATTGGTATTTTTTATTATAAATTCGACGGTTTGACTGTCTAAATATATATGGTAAAAAAGTATATATATATATGTATATATATACTTTTTTTATGCATTTATTCTGAATCTAAGACATCAATTCTGCCGTCCTGGTGAAGAAACTGTACAACTGCATTTTTATCAAAAATGCGTTTTTTATATGGTTGGATTCGTAATAAAAAGACGAATTTAACTATGCTAATCATTATTACAATTTTTTATTAAATCTCGAGATAATTAGGTCTCAATTAGCATATCTACATCGATTTTCGAGAATTCCTGATCTGCAGTCCGATTTCCTGAAATCGAACTGCTCGTGGGTAACTTTGAGCCACCGATCCTTCTTTTAAATAGCACATCTGCATTTTTTTATTTGTCAAGCAAAAATAATTCTAGTTGATTATTAATATAATTATTATAAATCATCTGAAATAATTATAGAACAATACATGATAATTTAATGATAAATTAATAATTACATCATAATTTTATTTTTTTTCTCAATTTTTGGAAAATTTGTAGTTGTTAAGTTTCTCCAGCAGGAAACACGGAGGTTCTTGAAGGCTGATTCCTGTATTCGGTAGCACATCTGCGCAGATGTATTTATCAGTAAGGATTCTCGGCAATGTTTTGCATTAATATTTAGCATATCTACAGTTTTGCATATAAATAATTGTAAATTACCATTTTGTTTTATTTTAATTATGAGAGCATGTCCGATTTACCCAAGAACAGTACTTTTTTTATCAAAAACTCTTATACGTTGAAAGGTAGAGATGCAAACGCGTTTCATTGAATATCTCGGTTAATTTCAAATGCAGTTGTACAGTTTCTTCATCAGGACGGCAGAATTTTCATCAATTATCATCAATATTGTCCTTGCTCTTCTATTATTTTAGATAATAGATACTATGAAATACAAAACTGTTGTATTAATATTAATTTTATAGTTTAATTTAAAAATCGCGTAAGAAGAAAAATTATCGCGCGCGAGTTTGTCTTCTAGTATTGTAAATAATAATAATAATGTTTGTTTAATAATGAAATATTGGAACATTCTAACGGAACATATTGAGGTGAAGAACCTCTGGAATGAAAATTCGAAGCGAGAAAAAGAGAAACGATTTATCTAGGAATAATGGACAGACGAAAAGAATCTGATTGGTGCGTGGCCACGCGCCACATTTCTACCCTAGAGACGGCAGATGTTTCTAACGACCTGAGAGCTAAGAACATCAGTCGAAAGTATCGATCGTGATAAGCTGATCGCTGCCTCAATAATACAGATAAGTTTTAACTGCCAAAAATTTTACTCAACTGTGAATATTCTCTGAAAAGAAACAACTTCTTTTTCGTCACTTACATTCTAAAAAGTGTTAACATTCAGACTTCTCCTATTATTTACAAAAATGCATGACAAGATGTATTATCAGTAACTTTGCGCATTGTTTTGTTATCTATGACACATGATGACTTTGTGAAGCTCTTCACCTGGGATGATTGCTAGAGACATTGATTAGCGACTTGAGTCAAAGCAATGTTGTGGAACGAATGTGTTATTTGAGTAAGCAGCACGAGAATTTCAGATTGGTCTGAAAATGTATACCTCCTCCTCATACTTCCTCCTACATTCGTATAATTTGGATGCTGACAAATTTCAAAGAACAATTCGAACAGGAGGCTCGAGTGAGAGATAAATCAGAAAAAGGGCGCGTTCTCTTTAAAAGTGTCCTCTCTTCTTTTCACGGTTCATAAAAATATAGCTCGCGAGCCTCCCGCTGAAAAACAAGCAGTGGAATGTGAAGGGAGGAAGACACCTTGCATCAAGGGTTGAATATAAGAGGGTGCACGAGTCTTCGAAAAGTCATGGGTTTCCCGGCGAGGGTGCTAGGTGTCTGTCCAAATCGGGGGTCGAAAACCCTTCGCCTATACCCCATTCTAACCCCCTCCCCCCACCATTTCTATCGCGTGCCCTCTTCAATGAAGTAGTCCCTTTCCCAATGACGCTGCCTTATCAAAAGGGTTAATGCTCCTTTTTTTCTCCCTTGATTTCTCTTTCTTTCAAGGCTCATTTCCTCCTTTCAAGAATGAGGTACTTAAACGTTTCAAATGCTTTAAACTGTTTCCAAACGATTTCTTTAGACTTGATGGGATTTCAAATTATTTCAAGGAGTTTCAAAAGGATTCGAAAGATTTCAAGGGGTTTTAGGAGTACTGCGAAGAATTTAAAGGGACTCCAAAGTATTTGATAGGATGTTTGGGATTTCAGGTATTTAGATGGATTTCACGGAACTTCGAAAGATTTCAAGGAAATGTTTCATAGAATTGTCAGAGATTTCACAGTAATTTAAACGATTTCACGGATTTTTTAGGAATTCAATAGACTTCAAAGGATTTCTTGGTATTTCAAAGGTTTCAAGGAAGTTCATAGGATTTTAAAGAATTCCAAAGGCTTTTTCCGTGTTTTCGTGGGTTTTCAGAGATTTTTAGTGTTTTGTTGAATTTGAGGAGATTTGAAGGCATTTTAGTAATTTAGTCGCATGATTTTGAAATACGAATTTTAGTCAATTCAGAATTATATATCATTGTTTCAAGAGATTTCAGGACTCTTCGATTTATTCCCAAAAATTTTGAAAGATAGCAAGCGATTGCTAAGAATTTCTCGAAATTTTAAAGATCTCATGGGATTTTATTTTATTCCAAGGGATTTATTGAATTTTCCTTTTTCCTCCTTTTGATTTCTTTTTCTTAGAAAGCTCATTTCCTCAAGGAATTTCAAGAGAATTCAAAAGATTTTAAGAGATTTTAAAAATATTTCAATGAACTTTAAGGGACTTCAAGGCGAATTTTGATTTAGAATTACTTTCCTGGACTGACGGAATCATAACCTTACTTCATTATGATTTGACGCCTGAGAGACTGATTGTGAATAGTGAATAGTGAGTGGACAAACTCGAAGTGACAAGTTACCATAAATGACTGATAAATTACCTATAAATTAACGAAAATTTCGGAAATTTCTCGACCCCTGAAAAAATGTGTTTTTATTGTTTCTCAAATCAAAAATTTCCTGCATTTGTTATAAAAAACATATATAAAAAATATATATATATAAATATCGTTTCCGGCTCGCTTTCGGCTCGTTTACAGCTCGCCTACAAGAACTTTCCGCACTTGTAGCACAATATACTATTTTTGTTAAAAATTAATCACTTTGATTGAAAACTTAACTATTTCATTACTAGAAAATTAATTTTCTTAATTGAAAATCACCTTTTAGGTTAAACGTTGAACTCTTTTGTTGAAAATTCATTTTTTTAATATTCATAATTTTTGTTAAAAATCCATTTTTTGAGTGTGTTAAAGATACGTTTTTTGGTTAAGAAATTTGGTTGAAAATTATTGTATTTTGTAGAAAATTCGTTTTTTGGATAGAAAATTAATCTTGTGGGTTGAAAATTCCAACAATTACATGCTTCGCTTGGAATTCCTCTGTTTTGGTTTAAAAAATCTACTAGTTGGTTTAAAGTTCAACTACTTAAAAAAAATTAATTTTTGTTTCAGTTAAAAAAATTCATATTTTAGATTTGACGATTGAACTGTTTTGTAGAAAATTCGTGTTTTTGGCTTGAAAACTCAACAATTTGCTACAAATTTAAACTATTTCGTTGATAAAAAGAAGATATAAAGATAGTTAGAAGTTGGCAGAAAATAAACTTTTATGTTGCAAAAACATATTTTCGGGTTAAAAATTCAACTATTTTGTAAATGATTCATTTTTTTTTAAACTTTTATAATTTTTTCGAAAATTTATATATTTTGTTGGAAATTCATCTTTTTTTTAGAAACTTAATCTTCTTGGGGGGGAATTCGTCTTTTTGGTTCAAAATTTAACTATTTATTTGAAAATTCCTCTTCTTTTTTTTTTGAAAACTCAACTACTTTGTTAGAAGTTGAGCTATTTAGTTAAAAATGCTTTTTTCAAATTCAACTCTTTGGTGGAAAATTTAACCTTATTATCGAAAATTTGTTTTTTTGTTTGGTAAATATTAATTCTTTATCTGAAAATTTAACTATTCCATTTTTGGTTGAGAATTTATTCTCTATAGGTTGAAAATTCAACTGTTTAGTAGACAATTCATGTATTTTGTTGAAAATTTCTTCATTTTGATTGAGGATTCAATTATTTGGTTAAAAAGTCCTCTTTTTTCGTTGAATTCAACTGGTTCAAAATACGTTTTTTCTATTGAATTTTTTTTTTCTCACAGAAAATTTGATTATTTCATTTTTGGATCAAAAAGTCTTTTTTTTTAGTTGAAAATTCAACTATTTGGTTCAAAATTAATTTTTTTTTATTGTCAATTCATCTAATTGGTTAAGGATTCAACTATTTTGTTAAAAATTCCTTCCTTTTTCTCGTTTAATTCAACTGCCCAAGTGGAAATTTACAACTGTCTTGGTACCGCGCCTGTACCACCAGTACCGCGGTACTAGAAATGGTATTATGCCTGTACTGCAAGTCTGTACTGGCACGGTACTGGCAATATTACAAAATGTCACTCGGCTGGGAGTTGTTTGTCCTTACTGGGGTGGTTCTGGAAATGGTAAAATATGCCTGTACCGAAAGTCTGTACTGGCCCAGTACTGGTATTCGTGCCAAAGGTGATTCGTCCACTAAAAGACCGATTTTAGGTTTACAATTCATGATTATTATATATTGTGAAATATTAATTTGCATACCTAATCATTTCCAATAAGCGCGCGATCGACATATAATGAGGCTGCTGGTGCGACACATGCGCAGTGCAGTTGGGGATCCAAATAGGGAGCACTGTCCTAAATTGCAGTAAGGTATTTACATCTTCGAGGAATCTTCTCTTCACAGTAGCAAAAAGGAAGAAAATTTAAAGTTTTTTGTTTGTTTTAAACAGCAATAAAAGTTGACACTTTGGATGGCAATTTGTCGGATCAGCGTCTGATTTTCGCCTTCGCCGGGTGTTATAGTATCGAACGATCGATGGATCGACTTTTTAATTATTTACGGAATACGAAGCCGAATTCGTCTCACAAGATTACAAAGTTTTAAAACCATAAGGACGTGATACACCTGTCCTGAAGTTCTGAACGTTTACATGAACAAAATTCCAGCATTTGGACTCAGTACTGAACCATTACCGCGCCAGCACTCGGCAAAACTTCTTAATTCGGCTTCCAGCCAGCACTTCGACTTAGTACTGGGACAGTAATAAACTAGTACCGCACCAACGCTCGGAAAAACTCCTTAATTCGGCTTCCAGCCAGCACGTGGGCTCCATACTGGGGCAGTACTAAACCAGTACCGTGCCAACGCTTGACAAAACTCCTCAATTCGACTTCCCACCAGCACTTGGACTCCATACTGGGGCAGTACTGAACAAGTGCTACGCCAACGTTCGGCAAAACTCCTTAATTCGGCTTCCGGCCAGCACGTGGGCTCCATACTGGAGCAGTACGAAACCAGTACCGCACCAACGCTCGGATAAACTCCTTAATTCGACTTCCAACCAGCACTTGGAATCCATACTGGGGCAGTACTAAACCAGTAATGCGCCAACGCTCGACAAAATTCCTTAATTCCGCTTCCAGCCAGCACTTGTACTCAGTACTGGGCCAGTACAAAACCAGTACTGCGGCAACACTCGGCAAAATTCCTAAGTCGGCTTCTAGTCAACACTTGAACTTCATACTGGGGCAGTACTAAACCAGTACTGCGCCAACACTCGTCAAAACTCCTAAGTCGGCTTCTAGCCAACACTTGAACTTCATACTGGGGCAGTACTAAACCAGTACCGCGCCAGCGTTAAGCAAAACTCCTTAATTCGGATTCCAGCCAGCATTCGGAATCCATATTGCGGCAGTACTAAACCACTACCATGCCAACGCTCTTCAAAACTCCTCAATTCGGCTTTCAGCCAGCATTTGGATTCAGTACTGGGGCAGTACTGAACCAGTACCGCGCCAACGGTCGGCACGGTACATTTGATCAGCAGTGGCATTGCTCCTCATTTACAACTGGCGCGGTACTATGCCGTTCGTAAGATCCGGCATAAGTCAGACTTTTCTGCCTGGGTGGTTGAAAATTCGACTATTGGTTGAAAATTCATCGTTTATGATGAAAAAGTCATCTTTCCTGGTTAAAAATGAACATTGTTGTTGAAAGTTCAGCTCTTGGTTTTAAAGAAAAAATCCGTGTTCTAAAGAATTCTTCTTTTTGGCTTGAAAATTTAACAGTTTTTGGTTGAATTTTAATTTATCTTGATTGAAAATTCATCTGAATTCCAAAAATTCATCTTTTTTACTTGAAAATTTAACTATTTTGTTAAAAATTGAACTATTTTGTTAATATTTAATCACTTTTGTTTGAAAGCTCAACTAGTTGGTTTTTATTGCAACTGCTTGGTTAAAATTTGTCTTTATGGGTTAAAAATTCATCTCTTTTGGTAAAAAATCTCTTTTTGGTGGAAAATTTAAACTATAATGTTGAAAATGTAACATATATTTCGACTAAAAATATTAGGAATTTGAAGTGTTTCACATTGAATCCAATATCGTATTTACATTACTTTTATTTGAAAGAATTTATTCTCTTATTGTTCCCTTTTTTTTTAAAACACTCTGCTGCTTCTGTTCACAGATAATTTTGGGTCAGGGCGTGCGGAGGGGGGGGGGAATGGTAAAAAATTGGTAACGTAGTTTATGGATGACACATAAAGTCCCTTTCTTTTTAGACTCATTTTCCCTTTTCAATATTGTGGCATTTATATCCTTTCGGATATCTTGTATAATCAAAATTTGAATACGATTCATAATTCTTCTCTGCTAAAAGTCAATTTTTTAAACCAAACTAAAGAATATGATAAAATTTTCTAAAGATTCCAGTAAGAAGTTAAAGGCCAAATAGTCGATTAGGAAAAATTGTCAAAATGTATACAAATACGCCAAGAACAAGCTGTTTCGTTTTCTTTCACACGGATTTTCAATACTCATTGTGAGACTTCTTTTTTTTTTAGTAGAGATTTTGAGACTATCCCAGGTGAACGTCCTGGGTTTGGTCGAGAGGACGATTTTTCATTTTTCGATGCTGCGAAAGTCTCCGACAATGGACGCGTGTCACGTCGAGGTTGCAGCTGCTTGCCACTGTTTGTCGCGCACACATGGCGTTGGCCGATGTACGTTTTCTGTACAGCTACATGCACTCTGCCAGCTCTACGTCGTGCAAAAGATCTCGTCGCGAGATTAAAGCTCGCAGCTTTGCCACAATATAATATATATTGCTGTATTACATTTGCAAGTATATCCGGCCCTTTCGGTTACTTCTTTCATGCCAAGCCAGATCGCGCAGATTCGACCGACTTCCACAATCGACATATAAATCATTGTCCATCTTCGCGAAAAGACACTGCGCTTCAAATGCGAAAAAAGTGCGGAATTTAATCATATTTCAATTCCCAACGTCCAAATTTCTAGGCTTTGACATTTTTTTCTCGGTTATTGATATATGATGAGATTGTAAAGCTCTTCGCCTGGGATGATTGCTAGATAGATGTTCGGCGAATTGTGTCTGAGAAGTGTTGTGGAACGAATGTGTTGGTGAAATAAGCCACATGGGAATTGTATATTGCTCTAAAATGTATACCTCCCCCTTTAAACCACCTTCTGCTCTACCCTTTCTCACTTTTTTATATGCATTCCTTGATCCCTTTCTATAATTTTCCTCTCTTAAATAAGTCTATCCATTTTTATTCAAGTTGTATCATTTTGTATTACTCCTAGCATTGTCCTCTTTCCAAAAATTCTTTCTATTTGTATTTAATCAAATATACTCAATATCCTCTTCCTATTTACGATAACTGTATCTCCTTCTATCCCTTTTTCTTTTTGACTCCTTTTCTGTCCATGTTGATGTTTATCCTTTTTCTTTCTCCAAATAGTTTAGACATTTCTATTAAATTAAACACTTGTCATCCTCTTCCCATTTCCGACGATTCTATCTCTTTCTGTTCCTTTCTATCCTATTCTATCCATTTCTATAATTGGTTATCCTTTTCATATTTACAATAAGTCTATCCATTTCTATGCAAGTTAAATCAACTTCTATCCCTTCTGTCCTATTCCTCTTTCTCGTAGCTGCGCCCTTTTCTATATATCTCTTTTTATCATGTCTTTATTGGTCGAAAAACAATATTCATCTCTATCCATTTTTATCACTATCGCATTTCAAGCATCAGTATTCAATGAAATACGCCTCACCCTATTCCCTTTTAAAATAATTTTTCCCTTCCATATACCCTTATATCCATTTCAGCCTATTTCACTTTCTAGTACTCCTATATCCTCTCTAATCCATGCTTATCATTTTTCTTTTCCCAAAAAGTTGAGCCATTTCTATTCAATGAACGATTCTTCATCCTTTTTCTATTATTCAATTAGCCTATCCATTTTTATTAAAATTATATCATTTTCTGTCCCCCCTATCCTTTTCCTCTTTCCACAAGGTCTTTCTATTTGTATTTAATTAAATGCTCTTTATTCTATTTAAATATTCTGATCCTTTTGGCTCCTTTTCTATCGATGATGTTTATCTTTTTCCATTCAACAACGAGTTTGTTCATTCCTATTAAATTAAACACTCTTTATCATCTTCCTATTTACGAAAATTCTATCCCTTTCTTTTCCTTTCTATCCTATTCTATCCATTTCTATAATTGGTTATCCTTTTCATATTTACAACAAGTTTATCCATTTCTATGTAAGTTATAACAACTTCTTTCCCTTCTGTCCTGTTTCCGACTATTCTATACCACTCCATTCCCTTTTCATCAGTTTCCTATTTACAATGAGTCTATCCATTTCTGTTCAAGTTATATGTATATATCTAAATCTACATCAAATATCTGTATCTATATATTTAATCTAAATTTGTTTTATAATATTTATAAAAGATTCTGTATTGAAAATTTTACAATATGTACATTTTGTTCTTTAAATATTAATGGTCAGGAAATATAAAATTATAATCCCTGTATAATACCTGCAGTCCTGCATGTACAAATTTTTCCTAATCGACTGCTTGGCCTTTCAAATCTTTCTAGAATCTTTAGAAAATTGTATCATATTCTACAATTTATTTTAAAAAATAGTATTTTATTACTAGAGAATTCACAATAGTAGAGAAACAAAAAATTTTATTACAAGATTCGAAAGTGTTAAATACCATTGTCTCGATAGGACGAAATAAGGTTTTAATTTTAAGTAAGGTCCGGAAATTAATGAGATTTCAAGGGATTTTGAAGATTTCATGAGACTTAAAAAAATTTCCAGAGATTTTGAGGAACACATTTCAACAAGTTTTCAAATATTACATAACAATTAAAAAGATTTAACGTGATTTTAAGCAATTTTAAGGGATCTTACGGAATTCTTGGAAATCCCTGGTAATATTTTTAGTTGTATGACTCTTTTCAAATGATTTTAAATTCATTGACTTGAAATCCTTTACAAGTTCTAGAAATCGTTTGTAATCTTTAAAAATAATGTCCTGGAATCCCATAAAATGCTTTGACATCACTATAAATCCTTTGGAATTCCTGAGAATTTTTTTAAGTCCGTTATGTCGCTTGGTATTCCTTGAAATCCTATGAAATCTCTTATTAAACCTCCAATCTATATATGAATTATTTGAAAAAATCTTGAAATCTGAAAAGTTCTTTGAATTACGTAAAAATTCCTTGGAATAAAATCTCATAATATTTTTTATGATTCCGTATAATTAGCTAAATATTTATAGATTCTTTTAAATGTTTTGAAATCCCTTGAAAACTTGGAAATCTTTTGAAAATCTTTTTAAATCCCACTGGCATCTTTTGGAACTCCTTGAAATCCTATGAGATCCATTGAAACCTTTGACATACTACGAGATATCCTTGAAAACACATCGAAATATTCAAATTTGTTTAAATCCTATAAAACTCCTTAGAATATTTAAAATCGAATCCCTCTCAATCCCTTGAAATTTCTCAAAACACCATAAAATCTTTTAAATATCCAACCATATATTTATTTAGGGATGTATTTACTAATTAGAAGAAAGTTATATAGATTTCGGAAACGGGAAAAACAGCGAAGTTTAATAAAATAATACGATTGTGTGCGTAATATTTTTTATTTTATGGAGACAATATAAAGGCTCCTTCATATTGTTTCCATAAAATAAAAAATATTACACAGATAAAATTACCATGGAGCGCTCTATGGTAATTTTCTCTTCCGGCATATTTTATCCTAATCGTAATTGAATTCTAAAGAATACAAAGAATTTATTATAAATCACAAAGAATATTCAAGGTTAATTGATTTGTTTATTGATTTGTGAAAAATGATTTTTCATAATAAGTGCATTTTGGTATTATTTATTATTTTTCCAAAGCTATTCAAAGTCAAAATTAAGGTCCAGCAGAATACGCCGGAAGCGCAAATTAAGATCCGGGAAATATTCCACCAAATTCGATACATAACAACGGGGTGTCGATTATACAACTTTGTCATTTCCTTTCCACTTCAATGTCACTGTCACATATAATTGTTTAAATTGTTTATCATGTTATTTTCATTAATTGTTTTTCGGAGAGGTGAAAGTGAAGTGAAAAAGTTACATAATTTTTAATTCAAGTGGTAAACTTTTCGCTACTTTAGATATAGGGAGTGGAAATTCTAATGGAACTCCAATTGGACTTTTTTTACTCTGGACTCATTTTATTTTCGGCATTTGGTGATCAATAAAACTTTGGAATAATAACTTTTTAAGATTTAGATTAATTCCCCTTTTGGAATTCCAAACTTTGCCGCCTAAGCCCTTTTAGAGTGACGAATGTTGGTGCTTATGCCCTTTTGGAATTTCAAACTTTGGCGCTTACGCCTTTTTGCTGTGCCAAATTTTGGCGCTTATGCCCTTTTATAATTCCAAACTTTGGCGCGTATGACCTTTTGGTTTGCCAAATGTTCGTTTTGGTAGAGAGAAGTACAACGGACGGATGGACAACCGACCAAAACTATAAGGGTTTCTGCCAAGGGCTATGAAACCCTAAAAATTGGGGAGATAAAAATAAAATGAAGTAAAAGCCATTTTTATACAATGATTTTTTTATTCGCCAATGGTACATAATTGTCATTATTAACGTTAATACAAGTCTCCAAGAATGGCGAAGAAGAAGGTGTGGATCTCGGGGTAGTGAGGGTACGTGGGTTAGCGTTCGCAGCTGATAAGGTTGTTATAGCAGAGTCAATCGAAGACTTGCAAAGAATGTTGAGCAAACTGAATACAAAGCATGAAGAACATAGGCCTCAGCATTAAGGTAAATAAAACAAAAATTATATTATATCCTAAACTAAACCTAACCTACTCCCTTCCTCACCGAGTGAGTCACGCTTACCCCGAAAGTAGTATGGCTTAATGGTGTAATAATAATAATCTTCTATCAACCAGCAATGCCTTATACATTGAAGGAAAAATCAGAGATGATGTGCGATAATATCTAGATGTTGTCTGCTACAATAAAACGGCGATTGATGGGACATGTGGGATGAGGCAGAATACCCGTTTTTTACACAGAAAAAACAATATCAAGTCATGAACTTTAAAATTTTGGGTGTCTTGATTTACCCCACACTGTTCCTCTCCAGTTTTCTCATTGCATCCAGTTAGGAATATTATTCACCGCATGATGTTCTAGCTGCCCCTTCCCCCCTTAAATTATGTTGTAAAATGGAATTCGTACAAAAACGTGCGGACCCTGTATTCGGGATTATTGATGCAAATGTATGCTGTTAAAACAGAGCGCTCTCCTGTTTTTATAAAACAGCGAAATTCTTTAACACCATCGTGAATATTGTTATCCACAATTTTGAGACCTGCAACTGAACTAGCGGTATAAGGTGCATGAGGCATGTATACAAAAACGTGCTCTGGTGAAATAACTGGATTATGTGGCGATCGCATCCACCTGGGAGATCGACCATCAATGAGACGTTGCACAGTAAAAACTTTGGGACAAATTTTGTTGCAACTAATTTCATAATGGGGTTCCACCTCGCTCGGAGTTGAGGCACGAAACTATCGTCTATTGTTTTTGCCACAAATCTGTAAAAACAATTAACTGCAGGTGACGTTTCGTACCCCAAACCCGCGGGAAACGATACCTTGTGTAGTGGTACTATTCACACTACCAAGGCAGGGAAATGGTACCCTGAAATTATAGCGCTTAATTCACACTTCGTTTTTTCTGTGTGTAGAACTTCAGTTAGAACAGGGGCTTCTGGCGTTCGTACATAAACTTGGCTTCCTCGAGGAACAATAATATTTTGTGCTGGTTCATTTCTCCAGTTGCAGGTGCTGCAAGCATTGCACCTAATTTTGTAAAAAAATAGAGATTTATGAATTATATGTACGCTAGAAAAATATATGTTAGTATGTAAGTAGATAAGGAGAAGCTGGTTTGATAGCAGTATGATACATTGTTTCTAAAATGGTATGCAAGATTTCTAGAATGATGTGAATGCCCAATGGCAATGTTCTGCTCAATTGTATAACTTCAACTTCAGCTATACTTAAACTCTCAAAGGGCATAGAAATTTCCAATCAAAGCCTCTACGAATTTTTAAAAATATTTATTTTTAGAGATGCACGCCGAGACGAGAATTTCTCGGATCTCGCCTGATATTGCCCGCATTCGAGATATGTTTTTGTCGAGAATTTTTGGTTTTCATTTGTTTCATCTCATCCCGTCCAGACTTCAATACGCAAGCAAGATCGGGCAAGATTCACAACGAATAAGAAGGCCGAAAAAGAACCATCGTTAATTTCGAGCTCATCAAATTAATGATTTGACACTAAATCAAGTAATTAAGTATAATAATTTTACAAAATCTAACCAATTCATTGATAAAACCGTAGGTTAGAAAATTGTTAACAAATTTAAAACTCCAAAGGGTAGAAACTGTAAAGGAACTAGCCCAATTTCTCATAACCACTAAAACAAGAAAACAAATATAAAATCTGTCTAGAAAGAAATTAAATTCATTTTAGTAACAAAATTAGTTACGATTTGAATATATTGTTAAGAAAAATGCTAAAAGTAACATTTAATAATAAAAACGATTTATTTTTAGCATTTAATAGTAGCGACTAACATTCTAATGCATTTAAATTAAATAAAAAGAAAGAAAATTGACTTCGCGATTACTGGGACGGTGCCTTATTATTTTAGCACTGTCTACGGTTACGGAATTTTCCGTAACGTTAGCCCTGATCGAGCTGGAAAAGGGGTTAGAGTTACGAAAAATTCCGTAACCATAGAAAGTTCGTATTATCTTTTCAAAAATTCGTTATCTTTTTCGTATGAATTCGATAATACCTTTTTTTTAATTTTCTGTCCTAAAAATCTTAATTTTGTTTACAATTTTTTAACCTAATGGTGTTATAAATGAAGTGGTTAGTTTTTGGTAAAATTATTTTACCTCAGTGAATATTAAATTATGACTTTGATGACCGCGAAGCTTACAATGCTCTTTTTTGGCCTTTTTGTTTCTTTTCATGTGATTACACTCCTATATTTTCCAAATTCTCAAGCATTATTTTTTATATTCACGTGAAACGTTAAATTTTTATTTTCATCGAGAATCTTACACGATCTTGCTCGTTTTCCGAGATTCTCGACCGAAATCACGAGATATGGGACCACTCCTCGCTATCGTCAGTCGGGATGGTTCCCGAAATCGATGTTTTCTTGTCTCGTCTCGCCCAAATGCATCTCTAAATTTAGCAAATGAGATTTACTTTTTTAATAATATTTCATTGAGGAAATTTTAAACAATCGCTCTCAACTTTTCGTCAACGACCTATTCGATTCAAGTTAAGAAATGTTCGAACTAATATTTACCAAATGGTACAAATGTGAGATTTAGTAGATTAAATCAAAATAACTCGGATTTTGATGTGGGAAGAGCCTCACTTTCAATGAATGACTCTTTATTAGTGGGGTGTCTGGAAGCCCCAGACTAGGTAGACTGTAGTGGATCGTTAGAGAATGAGGGTTTCATCGAGCAGATATCCAGGTCAGACAGAGAAAGCAGCAGCTCAACCGCGGTGATACAAGCTGCTTATATAATTGATAGTCGCGTCTCTCATATCAAAATATAATCTTTTCGGATGCATACTTCTCGACGAGACTTGTCAAGTTATAGTACCAATCCAGTCTTTATCCGCAGGCACATCGAAAAAAAAGAATGTGCTGTGTCTGAGATCCGAGCTGAGATCATGTTCTCGATTAGGCACAGTCAGATGACAATAAAAAACACTCATGCCTCACAACATTAATTAATATCAGAAATTAGCTTTCATTAGGAAAGTGCTCTCGTTATATTTTTATTTAGTTCAATATTTATAGAAATTTTCCTGAAGTCAGGTTTGCTACAAAATCCCAATTTCGAAATTCCCTGACTTTCTATGACAAATTTTTCATTTTCCCTGACAGTCATGAATTTTTCTTTCTGGTATAAAAACTAAGTTACATCTCGGAGAAAGATTAGTTTTCCACCAAAAGAGATGAATTTTCAACCGAATGGTCGAATTAAAAAAAAAAGAATTAACATCAATAAAAAACAGCTGCATTTTTAATTAAATAGTTGAATCTTCCGGCCAAAAAGACGAAATTTTTAGAAAACAGTGAGCTTTCATCCAAGAATGATGAACTTTCAACCAAGAACTTTTCTACCAAAAAAATGTTTTAATACAAACGGACGAATTTTCTATCCAAAAAGAAGAAATCTTCAACAGAGCAGTTGAATTTTCATTAAAAACATATGACTTTAAAACAATAGTCAAAATTAAACCGAATAATTAAATTTTCATTAAAATAGATTAATTTTCAACCAAATAGCATATTTCCAACCTACAAAGATGATTATTCAATCAAATGGTCGAATTTTCAAACAACAACAAAAACTAATTTTTAAACAAAAAAGATGATTGCTCTTCAAAAAATGTTATATTTGATATTTCAACCAAAAAATATTTTAATTTTGAAAAGAGTGGAATTCATCCAAAAACGACGACATTTTAACAAAATAGTTGATTTTTTAACCATAAAAGATTTTACAGTCAAGAAAGAAACGAACTTTCAACCAAATTATTGAATTTTCAATTCAAAAAGACGAATTTTCATCTAAAATGATAATCTATAACAAACAAAATGAATTTTTAACATTATAATTCAAATTTGGCAGAGTAGTTGAATTTTCAACCAAAACAAAAAAGAATTCCTAACGAAAAATGTAATAGTTGATATAACAACCAAAAAAGATTATAAATTTTTTAAAGAATGCAACTAAAATGATGCATCTATAGCAAAATGAATTTTTATCAATATAATTCAAATTTAGCCAAGTAATCGGATTTTCAAAAGAAAAAAAAGAATTCTGAATGCAAAATGTAATAGTTGATATTTCAACCAAAAAGACTATAATTTAAAATAAAAAAATAATAATTTCAACAAATAATATTTTCAATCATAGAGATGAATTTTCAACTAAAATGACGAATCTTCGACAAAAAAAATCCACTTTTAACTAAATGGTTGAATTTTCTACCAAAAAAATACCAATTTTTAAAAACAACAAAAAATATTTTTCAACTAAAAGATCAATTTTGAAACAAAAATAGAATAGTTGAATTTTCAGTCAGAAAAAAAAATTTTCAACTAAAAAAATTAATTTTTAACAAAACAGTTAACTTTTATATTTCTTATTTAAATCAAAAAAGATTTTAATTTTTAATAAAATAGTTGAATTCTCCCAGAAATGGCTAATAGTTGATGTGTTAACCAAAATAATATTTTACCTCTAAGGAAAAAAACAGTTGAATTCAGAAGAAACAGAAGAATTTTCAACAAAAGAGTTGTATTTTCAACTAAGAAGGACTTTTCACCCAAAAGGCAAAAAAAGTTTCTACCAAATTTTCTAATTTTGCATCCAAAAAGACGAATGCTCTACAAAACAGTTAAATTTTCAACCCGAAAATGTTAATTTTGAGCCACAAAGATAATTTTCAACAAAATAGTTCAATTTTCTACCAAAATAATAGAATTTTCAACCCAAAAATACGCATTTTCTACAAAACAGGTAAATTTTTAAGCAAATGGTTGAATTTTCAAATAAAAAGATAAATCTGTAGCAAAAAAAAAAATTCAACAAAATAGTTTAATTTTGAACCAAAAAAGATGAATATTGTTCATTAAAAAATGAAATAGTTAAAATTTTCAACTACGAAAGATTTTAACAAAACAGTCGATTTTTTAACCAACAAAATTTTACAGTCAAGAAAGAAACACAATTTCAAGCAAATTGTTGAATTTTCAACGAAATAGGTACATTATCGACCAAAGAAATTAATTTTCAACTAAAATGATGAATCTACAAAAAACAAAATGAATTTTTAACAATATATAATTCAAGTTAAGCCAAGTAGTTGAATTTTCAACCAGAAAAAGATAAAATCTCAACGAAAATGTGATAGTTGATATTTCAACCAAGAATGATTATAATTTTGAATTCAAAAAAGTAAAGTGCAACAAAATAGTTATATTTTTAACCAAAAAAATTAATTTTCAACTACAATAATGAATCTTCGACAAACAAAATGAATTTTTAACCAAATAGTTGAATTTTTAACCCAAAAGATGAAATTTCTTCCTAAAAAGACCAGTTTTCAACAACAACAAAAAAGAATTTTCAACTAAGAGATAAATTTTCTTCTAAACTAGTAGCAAGTTCAACCCAAAAACACGTATTTTCAACAAAACAGTCGAATTTTTAAGCCAAAACGACGAATTTTCTACGTAACAGTTAAAGTTTTAACCAAATATTATAATTTTCAACTAAAAGAGCTTTGTAATTAAAAAGCATTAACTCTCGACCAAAATAGTTGGATTTTATTATTCAGTTTATCGAAAATTCCTAGACTCTTTTCAGGTTTTTAAATTCACTGACTTTCCAGAATTCCCTGACCTATACTCTACAGTCTACACTCTACAGCATCCCTGCGGAGTTATCAAAAAAATTCCCGGTCAGAGAATGTTCATTCTAATTTTTTTTTAAATTTCGGAACATTTCCTGAAACATAAATAATAAATGTAGAGAATATAGGTCCCCGTGGTCCAATTATGACAATTAAAAATAAAACTATAACAGCAAATAGGGCATAGTGGTGGTCAATGGACAAAAGAGAAAATGAAACACGAAATGGACCGTGTCAGCCTTGCAACTGACAAATTCTTTCCTACTGATTTTCTCTGGCCTTCGAGGAAAGTCTCCTGTAGTCTCCTCTCGTACCAACAATAGGACAATCGCTGATGACGAAACAACCAATTGCCAGTGCCTATTGTTCGAAGACTTTTTCAACTGTTGGCGTTTTGTACCTACGTCTACGTCTACCCCACGCGCTGATCGAGGGTGACTAACTAAATTAGCATAATATTGTGAAATGCATTTCTAGGTGAGCGCGAGGACGCAGTCGCTATACTGGTATGATGTATAGTAATCTTGTGTTGCATAGTTTCTCATACATATTGAATATTGAATGTATATTGTAATGTACTCACTTTTACCCGATGCCAGCTCTGCCATATGTTCCAGATAACTCCATCACGAAGCACCTCGTTGCCTTTTTTAGGATACTAAACTGTCTCTTCTTGTAACACTTCCGGTGATCCCCGAACAAGAACCGATTTGTCTCGGTCAGACACTATCAATTGAGGGTCCGGATGCAATAAGAGGACGAGCGCTCGAAAACGCGAAAAAGTATTATCCAAACGTCTTGTGATATCCAAATTTTTAAGTTAGAAAAATTAAATTAAAAAAAAATATGTGCTTGCAGAGAATGACAAGACGGAACTTTTTTCTATTTAAAGTTTTTTTTTCTATGCATATTTTTAATAATATATTTGAAAAAGGGATGACAAAATTTCGCCAAATTCAATTTATTTTTTAAAACATAATTCGTCTCCACTCAGTCAAATATTATTGAAACTATTTGAAATTTGGTACATATACGAATTACACCCTAGCAATGCCTACAAAATGAACAAAATAGTTAAAAATGCCGATTGTTTAATAATAATCACTTGCGTATGGAGACCTGATGGTAAGCATGTTTTTTTAGCTTCGGCGAAGAAAAGTATCGAGGGCACTTTAGAGTTGAAACAACTTCTAGCGAGACATTTGTTCCTTACTATTGGAGGAAAATTTCTGGAAATTTTTAGATCAATTCATCGAAAATTGGCGGAAATATCCATTTTGTAAGAAAGCACGCGACGTCGTCTACGATTGCATCGTTAGCAGATTTCAGCGTTAGTAATCTCGCCTTTACACTCTCCTATCAAGACAACGTCACGTGCTTTCTTACCAAAAATGGATATTTCCGCCAATTTTCAATGAATTGATCTAAAAATTTCCAGAAATCTTCCTCCAATAGTAAGGAACAAATGTCTCACTGCAAGTTGTTGCAACTCTAAAGTTCCCTCGATACTTTTATTCGCCGAAGCTAAGAAAAAACGTGCTTACCGTCAGGTCTCCATTTGCAATTAATTATTATTAAACAATTGGCATTTTAAACTATTTTCTTTAGGGTATAATTCGTATGTGTACCAAATTTCGAATAGTTTCGATAATATTTGACTGAGTGAAGACGATTTATGTTTTAAAAAATAATTGAATTTGGCGAAATTTTGTCATCCCTTTTTCAAATAAATTATTAAAAATATAAATCGGAAAGAAAAACTTTAAATAGAAAAAAGTTCCGTCTTGTCATTCTCTGCAAGTACATATATTTTTTAATTTAATTTTTCCAACTTTAAAATTTGGATATCACAAGACGTTTGGATAATACTTTTTCGCGTTATCGAGCGCTCGTCCCCTTATTGCATCCGGACCCTCAATTGCTTGTAATCCCCCCTTACTAAAAAATATTCCTATAATGAATTTTCTAGAATTTTTTCGCGATTCTAGAAAAATAATTATAAGAAAATCAGTATAGAAATAAAGAATGTTAAAATATTGGAATATTTAGGTTTTCAAAAGGATGTTAGTGGTTTTGAAGATTTTAAATATTTCCAAATATTTCCGGGGATTTTAAGGAATTCCAAAGGATTTCAAGAGATTAAAAAATTTCAAGGGATTTCAAATAATTTTGTAGGAGTTGCAAAGATTTCAAAGATATTTCTATTGAACTTAGAAAAATAAATTTAATTTAAAGGGATTAATATAAATTTTAAAGATTTCAACGGATTTAAGGTATTTTAAGGAATTTCACAAGATTGAAGGATTTCAGAGATTTATAGGGATTTAAACTTTTTTTTTAAAGAACTTTAATCAATCAGTTTTTCACTTCAATTCTATGGAAGTTTCATGGATTTTAAGCTATTTCGTCAGATTCAATAAAAAATTCACGGAATTTGAAAGATTAAACTAAATTTTAAGCGACTGCTAGCGATTTTAGAATTTAAGGAATTTCAAGTTATTTCAAGGAATTTCACAATGTTGAAGGATTAAAAATTTGTATAGGGATTTAAATGATTTTGTTTAGAGAACTTTAACGAATAAGATTAATTTAATTTCAATTCCAGAGAATTTCCATGGATTTGAAACGATTCCGTCATATTTAATACAAATTTCACGGAATTTGAAAAAGGTTTCCAAACATATCGGAAATATTTTATAATATTGGCAACTTTATTACGTGAATTTTCTATTATCAAGCATTTTCAAATTCTTCGATATTATAAACTGGTCGGAATTTTAAATTGTGGCCAATTTCCTAATTTTAGAACTTTTTTATTTCAAATGATTTCCTTTTTGGGAATTCTCTCGTATCGGTAATTTTATTTTTTGGGGGATTTTTCAGGAATGACTGAAAAATCCTGAAAAATAAAATTCCCGACACTTTAAAATTCCCAAATAATCGAATTCCCGAACAGTTCATAATATTATCTGCCATATTTTCAAATTCACGAATAATAAAATTCTGGACAGAAAATTGCCGAATTATAAAATATCCGAACTAGACAATTCGCGAAACTAAAAACTTGATTTTTTCATCAATATTATTTGTTTATTAAAAATACAAAAATCAAATATTTTTATCACAGAAAATTTAGTTCAGCACTAATTTATCTCGAAATTTAGTTTTAATTATTTTTTAAATTAAAAATTCGATTTCCGAAAACGTTTTTTGTAATAAAAAAAAATACTGTGTACATTTTCAAACCAAATTCTTCATGTAGAAATATATATCTTTTCAATTATTGTTATTTTAAATTCAATAAATAATTTTAAAAAATTGCTAACATAATTTTTAATAAATATTAATAAATATAAAAAATATTGAAATTAAATAAATAATATTTATTTGAAAAAATTGTAATTATTTAAATTCAGGAATTTAGGATATTTCTAGATCGGATATTTTATAATTCGGCCATTTTCTTGGGGAATTTTATTATTCGGGAATTTTATCATCCGAAAATCTTATTATTCGGAAATTTTACAGTGTCGGGAATTTTAATTTTCAGGATTTTTCGGTCGTCCCTATAAAATTAAGAATTTGAAAATTCCCGGCTGAAAATTTTCGAAATATAAAATATCCGAACTAAAAAATTCCCGAATATGAACTTTCTACTTCGGATATTTTATAATTCGGCAAATTTTCTGTCGAAAATTTTATTATTCGGTAATATTATAAACCTTTTCAGGAATTTTACAGTGTCTGGCATTATATTTTTCGAGATTTTTCAGTCGTCCCTTATTATTCGGAAATTTTCCAATTCGAGAATTTTATTATTCGAGAATTTTATAATTCGGAAATTTTATTTTTCGGGAATTTTCCAATTTGGGAATTTTATTATTCGAGAATTTTATAATTCGAAAATTGTATTTTTCGGGAATTTTCCAATCCGGGAATTTTACAGTGTCGGGAATTTTATTTTTCAGGACCTTTCAGTCGTCCCTTATTGTTCGGAAATTTTCCAATTTGGGAATTTTATTATTCGGAATTTTCCAATTATGGAATTTTATTATTCGGGAATTTTATTTTTCAGGACTTCTCAGTCGTCCCTTTTCCTTATTGTTCGGAATTTTTCCAATTTGGGAATGTTATTATTCGGGAATTCTATAATTCGGGAATTTTATTATTCGGGAGTTTCCCAATTCGGGAATTTTACAGTGTCGGGAATTTTATTTCTCAGGACTTCTCAGTCGTCCCTTTCCCTTATTTTTCGGAAATTTTCCAATTTGGGAATTTTATTATTCGTGAATTTTATAATTCTGGAAGTTTCCAATGCAGGAATTTCATAATTCGAACATTTTATAATTCAGAAATTTTATTTTTTGGGAATTTTCCAATTCGGAATTTTATTATTCGCGACTTGTACAGTCTCAGGAATTTTATTTTTCGGGAATTTTGCAGTGTCGGAAATTTTATTTTTTCGGGACTTCTCAGTCATCCCTTATGATTCGGAAATTTTACAATTTGGGAATTTTATTATTCGGAATTTTATAATTCGGGAATTTTATTACTCGCGAATTTTCTAATGCGAGAATTTTACAGTGTCGGGAAATGATATTTTTCGGGAGTTTTATTATTCAGGAATTTTATAATTCGGAAATTTTATTATTCGGTAATTTTATAATTCGGGCATGTTATTATTGGGGAATTTCATAATTCGGGAATGATATTATTCGGGAATTTCATAATTCGGAAATTTTACGATGTGGTGGGAATTTTATTTTTCGGAATTTTACAATGCGGGAATTATATTGTTCGGGAATTTTATTATTCGGCAACTTTGCAGTGTCGGGAATTTTATTTTTTCGGGACTTCTTAGTCGTCTCTTATTATTCGGAAATCTCCCAATTTGGGAATTTTACTATTCAGGAATTTTCCAGTTCCGGAATTTTATTACTCGGGAATTTTCCAATGCGGGAATTTTACAGTGGCGGGAATGTTATTTGTCGGCATTTTCCAGTCGTCCTTTATTATTCGGAAATTTTATTATTCGGGAATTTTTATTATTCGGGAATTTTATTATTCGGGAATTTCATAATTCGGGAATGATAGGATTTTGTAATTCGAGAATTATATTATTCGGGAATTTCACGGTGTCGGGAATTTTATTTTTCGGGATTTTTCAGTCGTCCCTTATTATTCGTGAATTTAAAAATTCGGGAATTTCAGAGAGTCGCGAATTTTATTTTTCGGGACTTCTCAGTCGTCCCTTATGATTCGGAAATTTTCCAATTTGGGAATTTTATAATCGGAATTTTACAATGCGGGAATTTTATTATTCGAGAATTTTATTTTTTCGGGAATTTTCAGTCGTGTCTTATTATTCGAAAATTTCCGAATTCGGGAATTTTATTATTCGGAAATTATATTATTCGGGAATTTTACGGTGTGAGAATTTTATTTTTTGGGAATTTTGCAGTGTCGGGAATGTTATTTTTTCTTGACTTCTCAGTCGTCCCTTATGATTTGGAAATTTTCCAATTTGGGAATTATACTATTCGGAATTTTACAATGCGGGAATTATATTATTCGGGAATTTTGCAGTGTCGGGAATTTTATTTTTTCGGGACTTCTCAGTCGTCTCTTATTATTCGGAAATTTCTCAATTTGGGAATTTTCCAATTCGGGAATTTTATTTTTGGGATTTTTCAGTTGTCCCTTATTATTCGGAAATTTTCCAATTCGGGAATTTTATTACTCGGGAATTTTGTAATTCGGAATTTTTATTATTCGGGAATTTTATTATTTGGGGGTTTTATTATTCGTGAATTTTATAATTCGGAAATTTTATTATTGGGGAATTTCATAATTCGGGAGTGATATTATTCGGTAATTTTGTAATTCGGGAATTTTACGGTGTCGGGAATTTTATTTTTCGGGATTTTTCAATCGTCCCTTATTATTCGTAAATTTACCTATTTGGGAATTTCAGAGAGTCGGGAATTTTATTTTTCGGGACTTCCCAGTCGTCCCTTATGATTCGGAAATTTTCCAATTTGGGAATTTTATTATTCGGAATTTTACAATGCGGGAATTTTATAATCCGAGAATTTTTGTTGTTGTAAATTTTCAGTCGTGTCTTATTCGAAAATTCCCCAATTCGGCAATTTTATAATTCGGGAATTATATTATTCGGGAATTTGACGGTGTAAGGAAATTTCATTTTTGGGAATTTTTCAGTCGTCCCTTATTATTCGGATATTTTCCAATTCGGGAATTTCAGAGAGTCGGGAATTTTATTTTTCGGGACTTCCCAGTCGTCCCTTATGATTCGGAAATTTTCCAATTT
>JAABKJ010001814.1:0-29446 GCA_011634705.1 Andricus grossulariae
ATCATTGAAATATCATTGAAAATTATTTAAAAATATAAAATTTCTTATAAAAAGATTGTTTGTTCTTTTCGAGATATAAAAATAAATGTTTAATCTTTCCCCTATTTTCCCCTTTTTCGTGAGAAAATCACCCTATTTCCCCTTTTTGAGCTCATTTTGCGCTGTGATCCCTGCAATATGTAAAAAGGTTAAATTTATACAGAAAGAGAAGTAAAAAAATGTGTTAGTCAAAAAAGAATTGGCAATCAATTTGTTGAATTTTGAAGCCAAAAAGGTGAATTATAAAAAAAAATTTTGAATATTCAACCAAGAAATATAAATTTTTAACAAATGAATTCAATTTTTAACCAAAAATAATTAGATTTTTAAGCAAAAAAGATGAATTTTTAAACAAAAATTTAATAGTAGACTTTTCAGCCGGAAAAGGGAATATACTTTGAGGCTCGCGATAAATAAATGTATTATTATTAAATTTCCATTGCACACTTTTTGATTTCTGAGATTTCCAAGATATATAATATTAAAAAATATCACACTTCTAGCAAAACTTTGAACCATTTCTTGATAATCCGCGTTTTCAATTAAAAAATTTCAAATACTCTTAACTTTGACAAAACAATTTTTTTGAAATCGATAAGATACGTGATTTGAAATTAATTCAGTCAACCGAATCAATTTAGAACTTGGGAAAATCCCACAAACTTGATTGGCTGTATTCAGGAAATTCCGAATCATAATAATCCGTGATTCATTACCATAAATATATTTTTATAACGCATTGCTGACATAAAGTGGTTTCCATACTGTCGTAAAATTAAATTATTAATACTGTGTCAATGGCCCTTTTAATGCTGAAAAATTGAAAATTTGATTTCTAATCGATACCGAAAACCAAATTTCTCCTGAAAAATTCGAATTTTGTTTGGTTATTTAGTTCTGTACTGGGATTCATTTAAAGGTTTGAAGATTCCAAAATATGTCGAAAAAGAATTTGGAAGATGTAGATTTTTGAAAACTTTAAAAAAGAAAGGTTTTTAAGAATTTTGAAACTTTTCAAAAGATTAAAAAAAAATTCTTAAAATTCTTGCGAAAATTTCAAATGATTTTTTATTTTGAAAAAGGATTTTTTAGTGAAAATCGAAAAAGATTCCAAAACATTTTAAATGGTTTGCTAAAGTTTCGAATGTATGTAGAAGATTTTAAAGCAAAAATGGTCAATTTTGCAAGATTAAAAAATTTTAAGGATAAATTCGAGTAAGTTTAGGATATAGTTAGAAATTTTAAAAAATTCAGAAATAATTTAAAACTTGAAAATATTTTTTAAAAATCTAAAACAAAATGTATATTTTGGAAGATTTCTTACAAGTTTAGAAATTGCTGTGCAAAGATTTCAAGAGAATAAAACAAATTTTTTAAGTTTTTTGGGAAAAGAGAAAATTATTTTTTTATTTCAAAAAATTAATTTTGAGAGAATATTTCAAAAAATTTCCGAAATTGTCAAAAAAGAATCCGGAAGATTTTAAGGCAATTTTTTTTAAATATGTGGAATTTTCTTCAAAATTTAGGAAAAATACTAATACTTTTAAAAAATATCTAGGAGGTTTAGAAGTATTGAAAAGATTTAAAAAAACTAAAAACATATTGTGGATTTTTGAAGATTTTGAAAGAAAATTTAGAAGCGTTTTAAAAATGTTGAAAGGTTTCAAGAGAACAAAAAAAAATTTTCTTAAGATTCATGGGAATATTTCAAATGATTTTTTGTTTTAAAAAATTCACTCCAAGAGAAAATTGAAAAGGATTTTAGAATATTTCAAATGATTTCCAAAAATTTCAAAAAAGAATCTAAAAAATTTTAAAACGAAAATGTTCATTTTTGTAAGATTACAAAAGTTTATAAGCAATTCGAGTAAGTTTAAGCGATAATTAGAAGTTTTGAAAAAATTCAAAAATAATTTAAAACTTTTAAATATTTAAAAAAAATCTAACAAAATGTATATTTTGGAAGATTTCGTACAAAAAGTTTAGAAATTGCTGTGCAAAGATTTCAAGAGAATAAAACAAATTTTTTAAGTTTTTTGGGAAAAGAGAAAATGATTTTTTTATTTCAAAAAATTAATTTTGAGAGAATATTTCAAAAAATTTCCGAAATTGTCAAAAAAGAATCCAGAAGATTTTAAGGAAATTTTTTTAAATATGTGGAATTTTCTTAAAAATTTAGGAAAAATACTAATACTTTTAAAAAATATCTGGGAGGTTTAGAAGTATTGAAAAGATTAAAAAAAAAACTAAAAACATATTGTGGATTTTTGAAGATTTTGAAAGAAAATTTAGAAGCGTTTTGAAAATGTTGAAAGGTTTCAAGAGAACAAAAAAAATTCTTAAGATTCATGGGAATATTTCAAATGATTTTTTTGTTTTAAAAAATGCATTCCAAGAGAAAATTGAAAAGGATTTTAGAATATTTCAAATGATTTCCAAAAATTTCAAAAAAGAATGTAAAAAATTTTTAAACGAAAATGTTCAATTTTGTAAGATTACAAAATTTTAGAAACAATTCGAGTAAGTTTAAGCGATAATTAGAAGTTTTGAAAAAATTCAAAAATAATTTAAAACTTTAAAATATTTTTAAAAAATCTCTAACAAAATGTATATTTTGGAAGATTTCGTACAAAAAGTTTAGAAATTGCTGTGCAAAGATTTCAAGAGGATAAAACAAATTTTTTAAGATTTCTGGGAAAAGAGAAAATGAATTTTTTATTTCGAAAAATTAATTTTGAGAGAATATTTCAAAACATTTCCAAAATTGTCAAAAAAGAATCCGGAAGATTTTGAGGCAATTTTTGTAATATATGGAATTTTCTTAAAAATTTAGGAAAAATACTAATACTTTTTAAAAATATCTAGGAGGTTAAGAAGTATTGAAAAGATTTAAAAAAAAAACTAAAAACATATTGTGGATTTTTGAAGATTTTGAAAGAAAACTTAGAAGTTTTTTAAAAATTTTGAATGGATTCAAGAGAATAAAAAAATCTTCTTAAGATTCATAGGAATATTTCAAATGATTTTTTGATCAAAAAAATGTATTCCAAGAGAAAATTGAAAAGGATTTAAAAATATTTTAAATGATTTCCAAAATTTTCAAAAAAGAATGTAAAAGATTTTAAACCGAAAATGTTCAATTTCGCAAGATTACCAAATTTTAGAAACAATTCGAGTAAGCTTAAGCGATATTTAGAAGTTTTGAAGAAATTCGAAAATAATTTGAAACTTGTACAAATTTCAAAAGATTCGAAACGAAATGTAGATTTTTGAAAATTATTAACAAAAATTTAGATATAGTTTTTAAGTTCTTTCGCATAAGCGATTAATTATTGCAGAGTTATAAAAAAAACATTAAACTATCACAAAAGATGACAACTTTTTTTTGTAATAATGAATCATTAATTAATTGCTATAACCAAATATATTGAAAATTATATGTATGAATTTTTTACGAGAACCTTAAATTTGATTTTTTCTGATTTTCAAACAGTTATTTTATTGAAATGCGAAGAATAATTTAAATCTTCTATTATAACAAAAAATCTCGTTTAGAGAAATCTTGCTACTGAAAAATTTGTTATTTATCAAAATATAATTTTTTTTTTGTTCATTACAGAATAAATAAATTTGAAGGAACTTTTTGTAGACTGTACAAATTATTTTATAGATTGCAGTGAAATTTTTTTGTGATATTCAACTTACAAATTATAAAAATTATTACTATTATTAGTTGAAAATGTCGATGTTAATTCAGTTTTAGAATTAGAATGGCACAAAAATGTCATGGATTTCAAAGATTAAAAAAAGGCGTCCACACCAGATTTCAAAGCTTTCACAATTTCACAAAGATTTTAAAAATGAAAAAGCATTTAAAGAATTTCAAAGATTTGAAAAAGGGTACAGTGCACCAGATTTCAAAGAATTAAAAGCATATCAAAGGATTTGAAAAGGTTTTAAAAAATTTTAGAAGATATCAAAAGATTTCACAAACAATGATTTAAAAAATATTTCACAAAGATTTCAAAGATTAAAAAAAGGGGTGTACACTAGATTTAAAAGATTTCACAAAAATTTCGAACATTTCATAAATATTTCAAAGATTTCACAAATATTTCGAACATTTCAAAAAGATTTTAAAACTTTCAAAAAGTTTCAAAGATTTTAAAGGATTTCAATTTTTTTAAGATTTCAAATATTTTAATGATTTCAAATGAATACAAAAGATTTCATAAAAATTGCATAAAGATTTCAAAGGAATTCACAAAGATTTTAAATATTTTCCAAAATATTTCTCGAAGATGCAAAAGATTTCACACATATTTCAAAGGTTTCATAAAAAATTTTATAAGGAATCCCAAAGATTACTAGAGTTCAAAAGATTTCAAAAAGGGTACAGTACCCCAGATTTCAAAGATTTCAAAACATTTAAAAGATTTGAAAGAATTTAAAATTTTTTTAGAAGATTTAAAAAGATTTCACAGAGATTTTAAATATTCCAATGATTTCAAACTAATACAAAAGATTTTATAAATATTTCAAAGAATTCATAAGGATTTCAAAAGATTTCTTCATAGGTACAATACATCAGATTTTAAAAGATTTCCAAACATTGCAAAGATTTTAAGCGATTTTTATTTTTGTTTAGAAGATTTCAAATAAAACAGTGATTTCAAACGGATACAAAAGATTTCAGAAAGATTTCAAGAATTTCCAAGATTTCAAAACAAGCCCTTGAATTCTATTCTTAAGAATCGCTGGACACTGTTAGAACGAAAAAAAACACGAAAATTTGGTGGGCGATAATTAGTAGACACCCTGATATGATACAAATTTTTATTTATTACTCTTAAATTAAAATAGAATCTAAAAATGTTTACTTAATGTTGCAGTACCTCGTACTCAAGTTGCAGCAACCGGCGATCGTTCAAACAATTACTTTCGGCAAATATGAAAAGACGCACGTTTGTAATATTAAGAAATTTAAAGTTTACGGTGGATTGGAAGAGGAGAACATGATGGAACTTTTAGAAAGGCAAATAATCAATATACTTCCTACTTGACTCTTATTAACTTCGAACTGTCTACCTTTACGGAATTTTCCGTAAGACTAACCCCTTTTCCAGCTCGTCAAGGGCTAACCTTACGGAAAATTCCGTAATACTAGCCCTAGCTCTGTAGTTAAACGGTTAATTTTACGGAAGATTCCGTAATACTAGTCAGTGCCGATTAATTTCTACTTTTGAAATAAGACGCCTGTTGGGTAGCTACGACAGCGCCACCAATTTGAAACTATTGGGAAGAAAATGGAATTTCATATCAATATTAACAAGAATTCTTATAGTGAATAATTAATTTTATATCTTAGTATTATGTTTTTGACTAAAATGATTTGATATTTACTGCTCTTTTTTATTAAAATTGTTCCAATAAGTTTAAGATACCCAATAGTTCGCGTGCTAGGTGGCGCTGTTGTCAAGGTTAAAGAGATACCCTACAGGCGTATTCCAGGGCCTAAAATTTTGGAATTTTTTGGGTAAAAACAAATATTAATGTTTATTTTTCTAGTGAAACAAATAATATTAAAAATATTTATATTTTTACAGCTTATTTTATTTTTTTTTTATTTTCAATTTCTTTAATCGCAATCTGTTTTTAAATTTTTACACTGTTTTGTCATTTATTTTTCCGCATTCGATGCTAAAACTATTTAACTTTATTTCTGCGAAGAGAAAATGGAGAAAAGCATAGTAGATTAAAAAAAAAAAATAACTTTTTTCACTTTTAGCTTTCAGTTTCAGGAGGTTGATTAAAACAGTTATTCTTTTCTCTATAAATGATAAAAATTTATATTTATTTGTCGCAGGCTTCACATTTTTCCCCATACCTCTTTTTTTCGCTGTTGAAAATACAGTTCAGCTGTTGAAAAAAATTTAGCACTTGAAAAGCGCTCACCTCTTGAACAAAATTCAACTCTTATAAACACTCAGCTGTTGAAAAAAATTCAGTTTTGGAAAAAATGCAGTTGTTGGAAAAAAATCTGCTATTAAAAAAACTTAGTTGTTGGAAAAAATTCAGCTATTGAAAAGCACGCGCCTCTTGAAAAAATTCATCTCTTGCCAAACACACATTGTCAGCTGTTGAAAAAAATGCAGTTGTGGAAAAATTGCAGATTTTGTAAAATTCAGCGGCTGTAAAATATCATCTGTTTAAAAAATTCAGCTGTTGAAAAAAATGAACTGTTAAAAAACTGAGTTGTTGAAAAAAATGCATCGCTTGAAAAACACTCAGCTATTGAAAAAAATTCAGTGTGCAAAAAAATGCAGATGTTGAAAAAAATCAGTTGTTAAAAAACTCAGCTATGAAAAAAATGCAAGTGTTGTAAAAAATAAGCTATTGAAAAAAGTTCAGCTGCTGGAAAAAATCAGCGGTTGAAAGAGATTATCTGTTGGAAAACTCTCGGTTATGGAAAAAAAAACTCAGTTGTGGAAAAAATTCAGCTGTTGAAAATGCAGCTATTGAACAAAATTCAGCTGTTGAAAAAAATCAGCTGTTGAAAAAGATCATCTGTTTAAAAACTCTCGGTTGTTGAAAAAAACTCAGCCGTGGAAAAATGCAACTGCTGAAAAAAATTAGCTGTTGAAAAAAATCAGCTGTTGAAGAAATTCAGCTGTTAAAAATTCAGCTATTGAAAAAAAATTCAGCTATTGAAAAAAATTCAGCTATTGAAAAGCACTCACCTCTTGCAAAAAAAATCATCTTTTACAAAATACTCATTGTCAGCTGTTGACAAAAATTCACCTGTGGAAAAAATCCAGCTGTTGAAAAATTCAGCTGTCGTAAAAAATTATCTGTTGAAATGAATTATCTGTTGAAAACTCTCGGTTGTTGAAGAAAACTCAGCTGTGTAAAAAATTCAGTTATTGAAAAAGATCACCTACTTAAAAACTCTCGGTTATTGAAAAAAAACTCAGCTCTGGAAAAAATTCTACTGTTGAAAAAAATCAGCTGTTAAAAAAATTCATCTGTTGAAAAAATCAGCGGCTGAAAATTCAGCTATTGACAAAAATTCAGTTATTGAAAATTCAGCGATTGACAAAAATTCGGCTGTTGAAAAAAATCAGCTATTGAAAAAAATTCAGCTGTTGAAAGTTCAGTTATTGAAAATATCATATGTTGAAGAACTCGCGGTTGTTGAAAAAAAAACTCAGCTTAGAAAAAAATTCTACTATTGAAAAAAATCAGCTGTTAAAAAAATGCATGTTGAAAAAATCAGCGGTTGAAAATTCAGCTATTGACAAAAATTCAGTTATTGAAAATTCATCGATTGAAAAAAATTCAGCTGTTGAAAAAAATCAGCTATTGAAAATTCAGCGATTGAAAAAATTCAGCTGTTGAAAAAAATCAGGTGTTGACAAAATTCAGATAATAAAAAAATTCAGCTGTTGAAAAAAATCAGGTGTTGACAAAATTCAGCTGTTGAAATTTCAGTTATTGAAAAATATCATATGTTAAAAAACTCGCGGTTGTTGAAAGAACTCAGCACTGGAAAAAATTCTACTGTTGAAAAAAATCAGCTGTTAAAAAAATGAAACTTTTGAAAAAAATCAGCTGTTGAATATTCAGTTTTTGACAAAAATTCAGCTGTTGAAAATTCAGTGATTAAAAAAAATTCAGCTGTTGAAAAAAATCAAGTGTTGAAAATTCAGCTATTGAAAAAAATTCAGCTGTTGAAAATTCAGCTGTTGAAATTTGAGTTATTGAAAAATATCATATGTTGAAAAACTCGCGGTTGTTGAAAAAAACTCAGCTCTGGAAAAAATTCTACTGTTGAAAAAATCAGCTGTTAAAAAAATGAAACTTTTGAAAAAAATCAGCTGTTGAATATTTAGTTTTTGACAAAAATTCAGCTGTTGAAAATTCAGCTATTGAAAAAAATTCAGCCATTGAAAAAAATTTAGCTGTTGAAAAAAATCAGCTGTTAAAAATTCAGCTATTGAAAAAAATTCAGCTGTTGAAAATTCAGATAATAACAAAATTTAGCTGTTGAAAAAAACTCATCTGTTGGGAAAATTCAGCTGTTGAAAAAACTCAGCTGTGGAAAAAATGCTACTGTTGAAAAAACTCAGCTGTTGAAAAAAATCAGGTATTGAAAATTCAGATGTTGAAAATAACTCATCTGTGTAAAAAAGCAACTTTTGGAAAAAATCAGCTGTTAAATATTCAGCGGTTGAAAAACATTATCTGTTAAAAAACTTTCAATTGTTGAAAAAAACTCAGCTGTAAAAAAATGCAATGGTTTAAAAAAACTCAGTTGTTTAAAAAAGTCACCTGTTGAAAATGCAGCTTTTGAAAAAAAAACTCAGCTGTTTAAAAAAATCACCTGTTGAAAATGCAGCTTTTGAAAAAAACTCAGCTGTTGAAAAAATCAGCCTTTGAAAAAATTCAGCTTTTGAAAAAAATCAGCTGTTGAAAAAATTCAGCTGTTGAAAATTCAGCGATTGTAAACAATTCAGCTGTTGGAAAAAATCAGGCATTGAAAATTCAGATGTTGAAAAAATACTCAGCTGTTACAAAAATTAAGCTGTTTAAAAAAATCAGCTGTTGAAAAAATGCAACTGCTGACAAAAATTACCTGTTGAAAAAATCAACTGTTAAAAAAATTCAGCTGTTGAAAAAATCTACCTGTTGAAAATTCAGCTGTCGACAAAAAATTATCTGTTGAAACATTCCCGGTTGTTGAAAAAAATACAAATGTTAAAAAGAATGCAGCTGTTACAAAAAATTCAGCCGTTGAAAAAAATCAGTTAAATATATATTTTTTAAATTTAACTGTTTTGTAGAAAATGCATCTCTTTGGCTTGCGAATTCAACAATTTGGTTGGTTTTTTTTTCTTTTTTGTCTTAAAAATCGTTCTTTGTTGAAAACTCAACTCTTATTTGAAAACTCGTCTGTTTGGTTTAAAAATTCATCTCTGTTAGTCGAAAATTGGATCTTTTTTGGTTAAAAATGCAACTGTTCGGTGAAAGTTAATCTGTTCTGATAAAAAATTAATCTTATTTGTTGAAAATGCAATTGTTGTGTAGAAAATTCATCTATTTGGCTTGAAAATTCAACAATTTGGTTGACATTTTTTCTCTTCCATGACGCAAGAATCTTTTTTGTTGAAAATTCATCTTTTTGGTTTCAGAATTCATCTATTTTGGTAGAGATTTTATCTTGTTTGATTAAAAGTACAACTGTTTTGTTAATTGGTTTGGTTGAAAATGTAACTATTTGGTTAAATGTTTTCATCTATTTTGTTGAAAATGCAATATTCTTACTTGAATTGTTAGGAATTCAAAACGTTTTAAATTTACTTTGATATTATACCTACATTCATTTTATTTAAAAGAATTTATTCCGCTTTCGTGAAAGATCTCTTTATTTCCCCGGGTTTTAGAGCATTTTTTTGTGTATTCCGAAATTTGAAACATTTTAGGCCCTGAAAAATATTCTGAATAATTCTATTCTAAATAATTCTATTCTAAATAATTCCATTCTAAATAATTCTATTCTAAATAATTCTATTCTAATTTTAAATGTGTATTTCAGTGGACTGAAGAATGACTCTACGCCAGAAACCTTTGATCTCAAGCATGAAATCGGAAGTAAAAAGATCTACTTTCCGATTAGATTTATAAAAATTCTTCCACTACAGTCCTGGGGACCTAGTTTCAATTTCTCCATTTGGCATGTTCACCTTACTGGTATCGACGATCCCTCGGTGGTCAAACCCAGTATTGAATCGGTCAATTCGGTAATACTTTTAAAACATTTTTTTAATTTTTAAGCTCAATTCTTAACTTTTTCAATTATGAAATCATTCAGTTCACAATTTGTGATTCTAAAATCTTTTACCATACAAATTTTCCATTTTAGATCTTTATTTTCATGGGTACATTTTCAATTAAAAGAATTTTAAAATACTGATTTGAAGACTTGAACAATAAAATATGAATAGCGTTTGAATTTGAAAAGTGTTGACACCAAAACTTTTTAAGATGATCAACTGTAAATATAAATTAATTAAGGATTTTTTGTATTGATCTGTAGTTCGAGTATTTGAAATTGAACAATGATTTATTGATTTTACAGGTCGATTCTGAATTTGTTCAAAATTAAACAATTTACTGATTTTTAATTTCAAAATTGAACTGTTTCAATTCGAAATCCTTAGTAATTTAACAAATTTAAACGTTCGATTGAAACTTTGTAAACTATGTTCAATTTTAAAATAATTAAAAAATAATAGATTCTGAATTAAACAATAGTTAGCAATGTTTGACTGTTTATTTAAAATGAGCAATTATAAATGAAATATTTAACACCAAACGATATTTTTTTATTTGCAGTAAAATTGTTCAATTTTGATGTATATAATAGTGAAAGAATTATTGATTTAGAAAAAAATCGAGTAAGTTATGGATATTTCCCAATTTTGAAGAAATTCAAACTTACTTAAAAACTTGAAAAGATTTCAAAAGATTTAAAAAAAAAATAGTTTTATGTTAATTTCTATTTGAAATTGTCAAGCTTTTTAAGGATTGTGAAAATAATTTTTTTTTAAGATTCCTGTGAACTTTTTAAATGATTTTTTATTTTGAAAAGTTAATTTTAACAGAATATTTGAAAAGAATTTAAAAAAGCAAATTTTACCAATTAAATAGCGATCAAACAATTATAACTTTAGAAAAAATTTAAGTAATTTTAAGTTATTTAGAAGTTTTTAAAAAATGAAAATAAAATTGAAAACTTGAGAATATTTCAAACAATTTAGAACTAAATGTATATTTTTTAAGTTTTCGAACAAAAAATTGAGAAGCTTTTTAAACATTTTAATAAAATTCAAAAGAATGATAATAAATTTATTAAGATGTCTAGGAAAATCAAAATATTTTTTTTATATTACAAAAGAATATTTAAAATAATGTCAAAGGATTCTCAAAATTGTAAAAACATCAGGAAAATTTTAAAACAAGTTTTTTAGTTTTGCAGAATTTATTAAAAGTTTTAGGAACAATTTGAATCGTTTTAAAAGATATTTAGAAGTTTTCAAAACATTTCAGAAATAATTTTTAATCTGTCAGGATTCCAAAAAGTGTAAAATACAATGTAGATTATTGAAGATTTGGAAGCTTTATAAGGATTTTAAAAGGTTTCGAGATATTACAAAATTTTTGTAAAGATTCCTGGGCAAATTTAAAGTGATTTTTTATTTTTTTTAAATTTGTCAGAGAATATTTAAAAATATTCCAAGACAAATTTTAATGTATAAATAACAATTGAAAAATGATTAATTTGTTAAGACTCAACATTAAAATAATTTAACTTCTAATTGAAGAAGTCTTTAATTAAAAAAACATTGGTAATCTTTCAATTTTTAATGTTTCTAACTTAAATTTGCGTAACATGATATAATTTTAAAAATTTAATAATTTGTTGATTTATTCTTCAATTTAGAGCATTTAAAATGATAGCGTGGATTTATATACTTTCGAATCTTTGCACTGTATAATTTATAAAAGTTAAAAAATTCCTAATTTTGTAGTTTAGCGGCATTTAATTTTAAAATCGATCAATTAAAAAGTGGTTTCCATTTTACATGTGTAAATTATTGAGCGTTTGAATTAACAAATTTTTAAGTTTTAATTTTTAAAGTTTAAAATTCAAAAAAGTTCAATTTTGAATGTTTTAATTTGAAGTTCAGTTTTGAATCTACATTTCAATTACCGTGAAACATTTTTGGGAACCAGGAAATCACGAGGATTTTTTTTCCTCGATTAAAATGGCCATCCTGAAGAAAAAAAAAAAAACATTCTGATAATAAATAATGAAAATTCATTATTTCTCTTGCAGCATCGACAGAGAGAAATAATAAGACTGTGTATGAAACATTTTCGAAGATTCGAGCAGCAAGAAGTCGTTGAAACTCTTCAGCGAGTTACTGGAGTTGCTTTAGAAGATCCTCGATTATCAGTCTTGTACGATTTATTAGTAACGAAAGGGGATCACTTGCAGGCCGAGCGATTTATTACGCATGCTGTCAGCAGTAAGTACTCGAAATATGTAGCCTAGCCCTTAACAGACTTCACATTCTTTCCCCTATTCCCCTCTTTTCCCCTTTTTAAAAAAAAATCCTCTTTTTCTCCTTTTTTCAAAAATCTTTCCCCTTTTTTCTCGTTTTTTCGCTTGAATAGAACTGTTTTTCGTTGAAAGTTAATTCTTTTTAATTGGAAAGTCTACTATTCTTTATAAATTAAGATTGAAAATAAATCTATTTTATAATGAATAATTTTTGCAGAATAAGCAACAAATTGATTCACAATTTAAAAATAAACTTCCCCAAAACCTCACTTTTCTTTTTATGTAAATTTTTGCAAAAAGAATGTTTTGAATTTTAGAAATTTATTTAGAAATGCATTTAATATTTTTGATTGTTTTCTTTTCCTATTTGGAAAATTTAATAATCTGTATGGATTGGCTTCAGAATCACCTACAAAAAAAAAGAAGGGGAAAGTGTCTTCTTCGCTCGAAAAGTACAGTTTTTCAACTTTGGACGGTGATAAAAAATCAAATTTTAAATAAAAAAGTTAGAATGATACATTTTAGGTATTGAGTTGGTGAGTAGTTGCAAAAAAAGTTGGATTAAAAAATATTACTAAGCTTCGATAAAATGGAGGGGTAAGTTTTTTCTTCGTTCGAAGGGCACATTTCTTTTAACTTTGGACGGTAGTACGAAAACTAACTTTCAATTTTTTTTTCAAACTAACAATCTACTTTTCGTTTAAATAATTTATCCGCATTTTTTTTATTTTTTGAGTCAATAATCTCATTTTCAAATATGTGTGAACTAAGGCCTTTTGGTACGCTACCCTTAATTTAATGTCATAGCACTGACAATCTTTTTATTTTATTACAAAATACTAAAAAAAACAATCATAATAAAAAGAAAAACCGTAAAAGCAAATAGACTCTCATAAGGTGTAGCTCATGTCAAACTTGACACTGAAAAAAGGACTTTCCGCCCTTGGGCAAAGAAATTTTGGAGATGACGAACATCAGATCCTCTTGAGTCTTAAGTTTGGACGAGTCGAACGTCAAAGGCTAAAAAGAGAACAAATAAAGAACAAAGAGAGAAACCCATTGTCATCTGAACCCCGAGAACGAAGCCTACCAAAAGTTTTCTACTAACGACTGATTTCTTACCGGCGACCTGTACTCATTAACGCAAACAAAGCATCCCCGACGGAGCCCCTCGTTCCACGGTTTCCGGGGACTCCTTTCCAAAAGACAAGTAAGAGCAGAGAAGAAGTAGGGTAGGGATTGTCAAGCGTATAATAAGGGCTGTTGTCCCAAACTTTGAAATTTACCGAATAAACTCAGGCCCCAGGCTGAATAAACCATGAAGTTATCATCTTAATTCTGGAAAATAATCTTCGATGCATTATTATTCATTCATATTGAACAATTGATGATTTTATAACAGGTATATATAAAAGTATTCATTTTATCTGATTGCACAATTGCCCGAATTGCTGAGTTCGAGAATTTATTATTTTCGCCAGATTGTGTATACACTCCACTCTGGATATAAGAACGGTTCGGGCATAGCTTGCAGTCGCCTTGATCCTAAGTCGGGGGAATCCAAACGTAAACAAATAGGACAAAATTAAACATTTCTGTTGGATATGGACGCATGATGCAACCTAATGCAACTAATGCGCTAAGAATGCGGCCCTCATGCTGTTTGTCACGCTTGACAACCACCTCATTTTCCACCTCTCTCTCGGTCCCGCGGCTTCCCTCATCACGAAACAGCCGAGGACGTCAATTCTAGGAATATCGTAAAGCGAGGGTTCTTATATCGGGAGTTGAGTGTACATTGATTCTCTTGAAATAAGGAAAACATTTACTTAGTATGGGAATATATCAATTTATAGTAGCCACTTTTTCGTCTGGTATCGAAAATATAAATATCCCCGAATTTGGCATAGTGCATTTGAAGGTAAAGCTTGTTGTTTCTCTCGCGTTTCTTAAAATTGGGATAAAATTATATTAACTTTCCTTCCATTTTTCCTTTAAATTTTTTAAAACTTTCCTGGGTTCCATTAAGGATACTTTGATTGCTTACATTTCTTTTAAATTCCATTTCAATAGAGAGTTAACGTAAACTGGGGCTAAGCGGCGCATATGCGCGGCGACTTACGATTTTGTAGACTATTGTGTTTTGAAAATAGCGCCCCCCCCCACAACCGGTAATCTATATAAATATGAATGATGCCTGAAACGAAAGACTCTGGATATTAATGGGCCCAAGTTGAGAGCTTTACATGATGACTTTGTGAAGCTCTTCGCCTGGGGTGATTGCTAGAGAGATTGATCAGCATCCTGGGTCGGAACAGTGTTCGCCTCAAACACTAAATTCCTTGATCCCGGACAATATAACGAGGTTAGAACTGAGTCAGTCACGCTTACCCCGAAAGGGGTTCAGTTTAATGGTATAATGATAATAATGAAAAATATTAATAAATATTATATAAATATTAATTTTCAAGTTTCTATCGGATTGTTGAATTTTCAAGCGAAAACGACGAATTTTCTACAAAAGAGTTGAATTTTCAACCGGAAAATATTACTGAAATTATATACTGTTGGATTGAAAATGTACCTTTTTGTTAAAAATTAATAAATTTTCAACAAAAAAGTTAACTTTCAATCCTCAAATAAAAGACATTAATTTTTGATCAAAAAGTTGCATTTGTAACCAAGAATATTTATTTTCTCTCAAAAAGACGATTTTCCAACCAAATACATGAATTTTCAGCTAAAAAAGATAAACTTGCAACCAGAAATGAAATACTTAGAATTATCATTAATTTCTAACCAAAAAAACAACGATTATTTATAACAAAATAGTAAAATTTTCAACCAGGAAAATTAATTGTTAACTTCAAATCACGAATCTTCAACTAAAAAAAATACATTTTCAAAAAAGTCGTTCAACTTTCGACCAAAAAGATGAATTTTCTACTAAACTGTATATTGCTTGAGCTGAAAATATGAAATTTCTACAAAACAGTTGAATTTCCAACCCGAAAATGTAAATTTTCAATAAAGAAAAGTAAATTTACACAAAAATAGATTAATTTTTAAACCAAAAAGGCAAATGTTCAACAAAATAGTTCAATTTTCAACCAAAGAAATTAATGTTTAATTTAAATAATAAATCTCCAACTGAAAAAAGTAATTTTCAATTAGGTAGTTCAACTTTCGACCAAATAGTTGAATTTTCTGTTCTTGAATTTCCGAACCAAAAATAAAAAATTTCCTATAAAACAGTTTAATTTTCAACCCGAAAATGTGAATATTTAACAATAAAAAGTACATTTGAACCGAAACAGATTAATTTTTATCAGATAGTTGCACTTTTAACCAAAAAAGATTACATCTCTACAGAAACAAATAAATTTTCAAACCAAAAAGACAAATGTTCAACAAAATAGTTCAATTTTCCACTAAAGAAATTAATTTTTAAATTAAATAATAAATCTTCAACTGAAAACATGAATTTTCAATTAAGTAGTTCAACTTTCTACCAAATAGTTGAATTTTCTATTATTGAATATCCGAGCCAAAAATACGAATTTTCTGTAAAACAGTTTTTTTGCATTGCTAACCAAAAAAATTAAATTTCTACAAAAACAAATAAATTTTTAAACCAAAAGGAGGAATGTTCAACAAAATAGTTAAATTTTCAACCAATGAAATTAATTTTTCACTTAAATTATAAATATTCAACTGGAAAAATAAATTTTCAATTAAGTAGTTCAACTTACGACCAAATAGTTGAAATTTCTATTGTTGAATAACCGAGCTGAATCTACGATTTTTTTTATAAAACAGTTCAATTTTCAATCCGAAAATGTTAATATTTAACAAAAAACTACATCTGAACCGAAACAGATTAATTTTTCACCAGATGGCAGCATTTTTAACCAAAAAAGATCAAATTTCTACAAAAATAAATGAATTTTCAAACCAAAAAGACAAATGTTCAAGAAAATAGTTAAATTTTCAAACCAAATTATTTAATTTTTAACTTCGATAAATCTTCAACTGAAAAAATGAATTTTCAATTAAATAGTTGAACTTTCGACCAAATAGTTGAATTTTCTATTGTTGAATATGCGAGCTGAAAATACGAATTTTTTTATAAAACAGTTTAATTTTCAATCCGATAATGTGAATATTTAACAAAAAAGTAGATTTGAACCGAAAAAAAAAATCCAACCAGATAGTTGCACTTTCAAGCAAAAAAGATTAAATTTCTACAAAAACAAATAAATTTTCAAACCAAAAAGAGGAATGTTCAACAAAATAGTTAAATTTTAAACCAAAGAAATTAATTTTTAACTGAAATGATAAATCTGTTACTCAAAAATGATTTTTCAATTAAGTAGTTCAACTTTCGATTAAATAGTTAAATTTTTTACCAGATTATTGAATTTTCGAGCCGAAAATACGAATGTTTTACTGAACGGTTGAATTTTCAAACCGAAAATGTGAATTTTCAACAAAAACGTCTAGTTAAACTGAAACAGAATAATTTTTAACTAGATAGTTCAATTTTTAACAAAAAAAGATGAATTTTCTAAAAAAAAATGAATTTTCAAAATTTTTGATCCAATCAGTTGAATTTTCAACCAAACAAGATGCATTTTTAACAAAATTTTCAAATTGTCAACAAACTATCTAATGTAAAAATGGTTTTAATCATGTACCCCGCATGCAAGACAGCATACAAAAATCGTTGACCCCCCCCCCCCTGCTCCTATATAAAATTACATGATACCTGCAAATAAAAACTATAGATATTTTTATAAAAGGTTACTTTGTCTAATTTTTTTATTCATTGGCAAAAAATTGATCAATATACAAAAATTATTTTTTTGTTTGTTTTTATAACAAGAATAAAGAAACCATTCAACCAAAAATTAGCTACACTCAACTTCCAATTCTGGGCCGCCCGATCTTTGGCCGGCCCAGAAATAGGCGTTGAGTTTAATTGAATTTTTTGTTTATTAAAAAATAATATTTTTAACTGGTCCTCCAATTTTATCAATGACATTTTCCCAATTCCATTCAATTCTGTTGAAATTTATAATCTAAAAAAAAACGATCTATATAAATTAATATTAAGAATTAGAATGTTAAATTAGCATAAGATTCTATTACTCAAACCTTGTAGTTTTCCTATAAATAATCCCTAATGAGGAGATATAAATTGGTCTCGAAACATGTTGGTTCCCTAGAAGTATAAAAAAGATAAATAAAAGAATAAAGAAAAAGTGAGAGGTTGATTTTGGTCGACTATTTTTTTTCTCCCTCCTTATTCCTTTATTATATAATTGTCACGCTCCTCATTTTGGCGATGCGGGGAGCATGGGACCGAAACAGAGGCGGTGCTCATTCAAGCGTAACAAACAGCAAAAGTGTCGCACTCTCAGCGCATTAGTTGCATCAGGTTGCGTCATGCGTCCAAATGCAACAAAAATTATTTATGCGATCCTGCCTCTCACGTTCGGAGATCCTGGATTTGTGTTCAAGGCCATTGCTGGCTATCTGGGAAACCGTGCACAAATCAAGGTTCCAGTGTAGTTCGGAAATCTAATTTTAAATTGTGAATTTTTTCCATACTCTGATGATATTGCATAACATAATTTATGAGAAAGTGGATTCAATTTTGCTCTTGAATAAAATAATTGAGGGTTTTCATGATGTACTCTAGTCTCTAGACTCTAGAGATAAGATTCCAAGAGAAGGGAAGACAAATGCAAGAATGAAAGAAAGTGGCGAGTCGTGATTCTTGGACGTTCCTAAATGCACTTTTAATTGTCAGAGAGCACTAAAAGTCCTCGTCAGCAAGATGCACTCGAGTAATTTTTAAAGGAGAAATGTTCACCTGCCGTGATTCTGGCCTTGCTTAACGAGCAGCGTGCACCTGTCTCTTCAAAGTTAATCGAAAGGCAATCCAGAATTCCGACTGCTTTACTGATTCACGTAATTCTCTGCATGACATTTAAGCATTTTTTATATACATTTTTACACACGAAAATATGGTCTCAAATACTTCTGTCTGAAATTTAGGGCCGCTCATAAAATACTTTACCAATTCTGTGCTTTTTACTCCCCCCCCCCTCCTTCCAAAAAAATATTGCAGCCCAAAGTTAATTCAAGACAGGATTAAAAAGGTGATTTTTCACGAAAAAACAAGAGTAATAGGAAAATAAATTCTTTTAAATGAAATTAATGTGAATACCTTATTGAATTCAATATAAAACCATTTATATTCCTTAGATTTCAAGTCAAAATATATCAAATTTTCAACAAAGTAGTTGAATTTTTAACCAAAAGAGATGAATTTTCATCAAAATAGTTAAAATTTCACCCAAATAGTGAAATTTCCAAACCGAAAAGACGACTTTTTTTCAAAGATAGTTAACTTTTTAACCAAGGAAGATGACTTTCTACCATATAAATTATAAAAGATGAATTTTCAATCCAAAGGGACGAACTTTTAACGAAACAGTTGAATTTTCGACCTACATAGATTCATTTCCAACCAAATGGTCGCATTTTTAAACAAAGAAGATTCAAATTAAACCAAACAAAAAAAAAATGAATTTCGAAGACAAAAAGGCAGATTTTTTGTAGGAAAGTTGAATTTTTAACCCGAAAAGTTGATTTTTCAACAAAAAAGTTTTTTTTTCGACAAAGAAAGATGACTTTCCTATCATAATAGATGAATTTTCTTTGAATTTCGAAATTATAAAGAATATATTTCTAAAGAAAAAGAAAATAATCAAATTCTCAGATTGAAAACCTAATTAAAAAAAACACGAATTTTCAACAGAAAAATTAAATTTCCAATCAAAGTAGTACAAATTTCAACCAAGTAGTTGAGTTTTTAATCAAAAAAAGATGAAATTTTTACCCATATTGTTAATTTTCTGGATAAAAAAATTAATTTTTAACCTAAAAAAATTCGTTTTTGACCAAGAAAGATGACTTTTGTACCATAAAAGGTGAAATAGTTGACTCCTTGACTAAAAAGATAAGTTTTCGATAAACAAAAATAATTTTTCAACCAAAAAGAGGAATTTTTAACAAAATACATTAATTTTCTACCAAATTTTCTATAAAATAGTTCAATATCTGGCTCATAAAGAATAAATTTCCAATCATAAATTAAAAACTTAAAATTTCAGATGAAAAAGTCCATCTTTAAGAAGAAGAAACAAAATTTTCAATTAAATAGAAGAATTTGCATCCAAATTTGTTCGAATTTTAATCAGGCAGTTAAATTTTAAACAAGAAAGATGCATTTTGAACCAAATAGTTAAATTATTAACCAAAAAGATGAGTTTTCTACAAAATCGTTCAATTTTCAACACAAAGTATCATTTTTCAACAAAAAAGTTAATTTTCTACCAAAGGGTTAAATTTCCATGAAAATAAATACTTTAATTTTAAACTAAATTGTTGAGCTTTAAAGCCAGAAAGACGAATTTTTAACAAAATACAGTTATTTTCTACAAAATAGTTCAATATCTAGCTCATAAAAAAAAATTTCAAAAAAAAATTGAAAAGTTAAAATTGCAGATGAAAAGTTAATTTTTAAGAAAAGGAAACCGAATTTTCAATTAAATAGAAGAATTTGCATCCAAATTAGTTCGAATTTTAATCAGGCAGTTGTAATTTTAAACAAGAAAGATGTATTTTTAACCATGTAGTTAAATTATTAACCAAAAAGATGAGTTTTCTACCAAGAAGATAATTTTATACGAAAACTGGCCAATTTATAAAAAAAGTGTTGAATTTTGAAGCCCAAAAAACGAATTCTCTACAAAATAGTTGAATTTTCAAAAGAAAGTATCATTTTTCTACAAAAAAGTTAATTTTCGACCGAAGGGTTAAATTTTCATAAAAATAAATACTTCAATTTTAAACTAAATTGTTGAGCTCTAAAGACAAAAAGACGATTTTGATAGAAAACAGTTCAATTTTCAACCCCAAAAAATGAATTTTGAACTAAAATGAGATTTTATTTTTTGTAAACAGTAACATTCAACCAAGGGGACGAATTTTCAATATAATACTTGAAATTTCAACCAAATAGTTGAATTATCAACTATAAAAGATCAATATTCAATTAAAAATATCCATTTTCAACTAGAAATGGAATAGTTAGGTTTTAGTTTAAAAAATCATTGAAAAAAACGAATTTTCGACAAAATAGTTAACTTTTTAACCAGAGAGATTATTTGTCAACTTTAATGATGAATCTTCATTAGAAAAAATTAATTTCCAATGAATGAGTTCAACATTTGATCCTAAAGATGATGTTTTTAATCAAGCAGATCGATTTTCTAAAAATGGAATAGTTAAATTTAAAAAAATGAATCTTTAACTAAACGAGATGAATTCAGTACCAAAAATATAATAGTAGACTTTGCATAAGAAATTAGTTGGATTTTCGCCTTCAAGTTCTATTAATTCAGTAGGAATTTAAGTAAAGAACGAGATAAAGGGAAAGTTTTCTGAAAACAAGAGGAAAAATTATTCTTTGAAAAATGTTAAAGAGGGGAATGGAGGAAAGAGTGTGGAGTGTGAAATATAAAAGTGCTTTTCAAACTAATTAGGTTATTTTTTAACTGTACGAATCCGATCCTTCCGGCGAAATGTAAATAGCAACTTTCTTCACCAGAAAGACTTTCAAAGCTCTCCACGCGGGCCCATTAGTATCCAATGTCTTTCGTTTCAGGCATATCTCACTCCACTGACGCTCTTCATCACATAATTCTTATAAACCATTTTTCTCCACACTTACCTGTCCTGACATACCTCCCTAACTTTCTTCACGTCCATGCATTTTTTTATGCAAGCTCTTATGTTTCTATGGCTTCTGATGTCTCTTCGAATCAGGGTCTCGTGCACACATCTCCACAACTCTTTCCTCGGTATGCCTCTGGGTACGCTACCATTTACTTTAACTCAATATACTTTTTTCTTCAGTCATTCTCCTGTCATTCTCTCAACATGCCCAAGTTATCCCAACGAATATCATTCACTCTTGTCAAATAGTATTTCCTGAATACATTTTTTGAGAATCCTTTTACTACTGACTTTGTCCATTAGCGTTTTACTGTACGTTTTCTACAGGAATTGTATGCCAACCGCGTTTACTTTACTCTCATCCTTTTCTTAGTATGTTCAGGTCTCGATACTGTACAGCACAGTGAGTGCAAGTACAGAAAAAAAATGTTTGGTTTGGAATAATAGATAATTTTTGAATAAGCCGCAAGGAAATTTACAGGGAGGGGCATTCTATGTCAAAGGAAACAAGTGGGTCACTGATTGCCTTTATTTTTGGATATTGTGTAGTGTTTGGGGTACAGCACAGTGGGTGCAAATACATAATTGTATATTTTATTTTTCACTTTAATAGGTAACGTTAAATGAAACTTCGCAGATGTCGATTGCATATAAGATCTTTGAATATATTTTTTCGTATGTATAATAAATGTTTGGAAAGTTGTTCTCATTTTTTCAAAAAATATCTAAAAATCCCTGAAATTTTCATGAAAATTTTATATTATAATGACAGATTCTTAATTATCTTTTTCGCGTATGTTTGTCTCAAAGCTGAATATTTCTTTAATAAATACAAAATTCGATCCAAGAAATTTTCTTTCCTGAAACAGCAAAATAAGATATATTTTAAATGTTAGATCCTCTCATTCTTACTTTATATCCAGTTGCATATTATTCTCTAGTTACATTTTTACTCCCAAGTCTCCTTTTCAATCGCTACTGACGACCATAAATCCCTCGGTTACGTACATCTTTGCCTCAAAGACACCCGGACCCGTTAAGAAATCCTATACTTCTTCCTCTTTTTCCCTTTTTCCCCTTTTCAACTTTTTTTCTCTCCTTTTTATTCAGCATCTTCTGCTCAGAGACCCTTTCTCGAATAATGTATATTTATTTTTATACACCTTTTCTTCTTGTACACTACTACATAAAGGTGTACTCGAGCAACTCTTTCAGAACTCGAAAATTGGAAACGCATCGTGAAAGGACTCTTTAAAAACTTGTAAGCAGATCCCGGATATTCGTTTCATTAAAAGTAAACGCCAAGTACTGGGATTACAATATCGACTTTACGATTTGCATTAAGTTTACATGTAAAATGCAACGAGCTCGCTATTCTCCAGAGAAGTTCCATTCAAGGTTTAAGGGTTTTGGATAAATTTGGTTGGAGTAGAAATTGTATATCTTTATGAGCTGGATTGTTTTATGGTTCGAATTGAGTTCACATTCGAGTTTTTGTAGAAAAGCTGGATTCAAAATCATTGTTTCAGGCTGGCCGTAAGTGAGGGAAAACCTTAAGTCATCTTTTCTTATTGAAAATTCGTCTTTTTAGATTGAAAATTCAACTATTTTGATAGAAATTTTGTTGTTGTTGAAAATTCATATTTTTTTGGTTTACAATTAATTTTTCAAACTCAATATTTAATTGTACCAGTTCAAGATTGATCATTTTAATCGAAAATTTATCTCTTTGGGTAAAAGTTCAATTATTTTGTGGAAAATTTATCTCTAATAATTAAAAGTTGAAATACTTAAAATTTATTTCATTTTGTTTGAAGGTTCATCTATTTGGTTGAAAATTCGATTTTTCTTCGTTTAAAATTAATTTTTTTACTGAAAATCAACTTTTTCATTTTTGGTTGAAGATTGATATTTGTCAATGGAAAATTCGTCTTTTTCGGTAGAAAACTTCTTGGTTTGAAATTTCATTTTTTTTGTTTTTTGAGCATGCAACTCTTTAGTTGAAAAATAACTTTTTTTTCGAAAACCTAAATGTTTTACAAAAAATTCGTCTTTTGGCTTGAAAGTTTAAAAATTCGGATGAACTTTTTTTCGTTCTTTACTGAAAAATCCTTTTTATTGAAAATGTATCTTTTTCTTTCAAATTCATCTGTTTTCGAATTAAAATTAAAATCTTTTTTGGTTAAAATATCAGCTTCTACATAATTCGTCAACATTTCATATTCTTTGGTGGAAAATTGAACTACTTGGTTGAAGGTTATACCACTTTGTTAAAAAATCTTTTTTTTTTATTCATCATTTTAGTTGAAACTTGATCTCTTTGGTTGAAAATTATTTTGCTTATTAATTAAAAATTAATGTATTCCAGTTGAGAATTCATCATTTTAGTCGAAAATTTATCTACTGAATTCGACTATTTCTTAAGAAGTTGAACTACTTTGTTAAAAGATTCTTTTTTTTGTAGGTTAATCTGCTTGGTTGAAAAAGTAACTATCTTGTTAAAAATTAGCTTTTTCTTTGTATAAAATTAATTTTTGTTCATGGAAAATTTAACTATTCCAGTTGAAGATTCATCATTAATCATTATAGTTGAAAAGTTATCTCTTTGGTATAAAAGTTCAATTATTTTGTTGAAAATTAGTTTGTCCTTTTTTTGAAATTAATTTGTTCAACTGAAAAATTAACTCTTAAATTTTTGTTTGAATATTGATCCTTTTTAGTCAAAAATTCTTCTTTTTTGGTAGAAAACTTCATGCTCTCAAATTTACTTACTTTGGTAAAATATGCGATTGTTTGGTTAAAAATTAATTCTTTGTGTTTGTAAATTTTACTGCTCCGTAAAAAAATTCAATTTTTTTGCTGAAATTTCAAATATTTTGTTAAAAAGTCATATTTTTTGGTCGAAAATTTGTCTATTTAGACGGAAAATTTCTCCCTTTGGATTGAAAATTCATCCTTTTTGTTGAAAATTTAAGTCTTTTTTTTAAATTTGTTCAATGTTAAAAAAGTTACAAGAATAAAATTCTATCTTTCGAAACTAATGGTCAGAAAAAATGAAACATTGGTTGGGGTACAATCAGGGAATTTTGAAAATGAAGTTTTTCAGTCACCCTGCATTGTTTGCCAATCACCGTGAAAATTTAAAACTTACTCTGGTCCTTCGAGCCGGACCTACCAGTCCACTAAATTCATGGGGCATAACATTTTTAAGTGGATTAATTCCAGGAAATTTCAAATTTAATAACTTCAACTTGATGAAAGTGAATTGATGTTAATAAATTTGAAGATACAAGACAATTCAGGCGAATTGAAGAACAAAGTGGTAAATTGAAAAGTTATAATAAGAACAGATAATCATAAATAAAACGGTAAGAATGATATTCAATTTCACTTTCTCGATTTCCCCCTTGATTTCTATAAACTCGAAGAATGGATTGGAAAGGTATTCAGTTTCCTGAGTTTCTTGGGAGGTAAGAGACCATATATGGGAGACATGTCTCTATCTTCTTCATTTTATATATCCTGCCCTCTCCATTTCTTTCGCCGTCAGCTACAGAGAGGATTTTAAGCTCGATTTTAAGAGCAAAGGCACTCGTCGTTTCTTTAGAAATCTCCGAATTTCACATACTTATGGTAAATCCCTAGTTCGACTAAAGTAGGATGACATCTATAAGCAATGCATGTGTGTATAATATATACATACACTACCGTCAGAAATGATCTACACGGCTAGCGCGAGCGGTACTAAAAATTACTGCTAACTTTGAAACGTGATTACACGTTCAAAAAAGGTGCGAAAGACTTTTCCAAAAATCACTGAAAATATTGTAAAATATCGCGTCGAATGACCCCTGATAGATATATTTTTGATTTTTTGAAGAGGATATACTGCGTGTGAATTTAAAAAAAAAATCAAGAATTTCTCGACTTTTGCCCCCGAAATTTAAATCATAGTATGCCATAACAAAATTATAGAAAAAATCTGAAATTTATGCTGCACTGTCTTTGAAGTCTTATCTTCAATCCAAACCGATTAAACTTGAAAAATCTGTATGGCTTCCCGAGATATGACTAATAACGTCCAAGCGCGTCCGATAGCGGTGATTGCCGACTGAAACTTGACGCAAACACACTTGGACATTTTTAGTCATAACTCGGGAACCCATTAAGATTTTTTAAGTTTTATTGTCCTCAATTGAAGATAAAATTTTAAAGATTATGTGCAATTAATTTCAGTTTATTCCATTAATTTTCTAAGTCTCAACACGAGTTGAAGTTGAGGTGCAAAATCTAAGACATTCTCGGCGATCACCGCTCTCGCGGCCGACAGCTGTTATCGCCGACTGAAATTTGATGCAGACACGCTTAGACATTTTTAGTCATAACTACGAAACAAGTTAAGATTTGTTGAACTTTATTGACTTGAATTAAAGACAAGACTTCAGAGATTGCGTGATATAAATTTCATATTTTTGCTACAACTTTTGTAGGTCATGCTACAAGTTGAAGTCAAGGTACAAAATTGAAAAAATTCTTTTATTTTTTGTTTTTTAATCTCTCACGTGGTACGTTCTCCCCCAAAGCAGAAAAATATCTATATTAGGGGTTATTCGATGCGAAATTTGATAAGCTTTCCAATGGTTTGTTGAAAAAGTTTTTCTCTCATTTTTAGATCGAGTAATTACGTTTAAAAGTCATGCCTAATTTTTTAACCGTTGCTAAAGTGCCTTCATTTTGATAGCATTAACATAAAATTCTTTTTTTTATAATACAACAAAACATAATTAATTTTAACATTCTGCGTCCAATAAACCCAAGCTGGATGCAAAATATCGATCTTACAAAAATATATTGCCAAGAAGCTTTAAATTTAGATGTTTACGAAAAATTGGAATCACTCTGGAAATAGTTTAAACTTTTATGTTTGGGCTCATTTAAAGGTAAATCTCCATAGTATTTTTCGAAATTATGAAAATATTTTTAGCATTTTCTTTTTATATTCAGCCCCTGGGTCAAACTTGAGCCAAAGAACTTTGAAAAATAACAGTTATTTTCAGAGTTATTCCCATTTTTCGAAAACATCGAAAACTGAAGTTTTTTCTCAACATTTTTTTTAGTAAATTGACATTTTGACTTCAATTTGTGACTGCTTCGTTAAAAATTCAACCAGTTTACAATTTAACATTTAAAATTTTTTGAAATCTTCTGAAAATGTATAATTATTGAAATTTTTTTATAACTTTTAAATATCCTATAAAAAGATTCGAATTTTTCATACAATTCTTGTAAATTCTGTTAAATTAACAAAAAAATTACTTTAAAATCTGCCACATTGTTTTTTTGAGGATTTTAGAAATCTTTAGGATTAAAAAAAAGTATTCTCTAAAAATTAATTTTTTCAAATAAACAATCATTTAAAATTTTCACCCATGTCTTAAAACCCTTTTTTATTATCTTCAAACCTTTCAAAATCCTTGAAAAGCTTCAAAATTTTAGTTCAGCATCTTCAAATATTTTCATATTTTGCTTTAAATTTCTTCAAATTTTGAAATATTTTTGAAAAATTTTCAAAACTTTCAAATATTTTTTTAAATAATTCGAACTTTCATAACAAAAAGTTGTATTATAAAAAATTAAAAAAAACTGCCTATTAAAATCTTCCAGAATCTTTTTTGACAATTTTGAAAATTTTTTGAAATCTTTTAAATGCTCTCTTAAAATTAAATTAAAAACTTCTGAATTTTTGTTTCGGAATCTTGAAGAATCTAAATTAAAAACTCGAATTTTTTATAAATTAATCAATTTTTGATTGTTACTTATGAATCAAAATGTAAGACTTTCATTTACACGTTGAAGATTAAAAATGAATATTAAAATATTTTAGCAGACAAAAAAAGACTAACATTAATCTAAATACTTTGAATTTACAAGTGTTTAACTTCTTTGAAACTGAATTTTTAAATTCTTTAAATTGAAAATTTACGCTTAAAAATTAAGACTTAAAATGTAAAACTTCCAAAGTCAAAGATTTTAGAATTATCTGTACTTAAATTTCTGTGTGGCGCCGGCTGGGCCCACATCTGGCAGAATATGGGCCCAGTCAGGAAATCCGGCTAGCCCTAGATTCGAAATAAAACACCTGAACCGATCAGGGCCAGACTGGGGCATTCAGAGGGACAGCGCGATCTGGCCCTGACCAGGCCCCTTTTATTTTTTATTCCTAGCCATATTATTATTTGAAAATTAAAAAATAGTCAATAAATATTTGAAAATTTTAGACCAATCCGACGATAATTAATCAATAAATTTGTGATATTTCCAGTGTTTAGATAGACTTTTCTTCTGAAAATGTATAAAATTCCCGATCAAAAAACAAATTCTGTTATTTCCAGGTTTTCCCAGGTCCAGCAGCTATCCTGAAAATATCGAATTGCTATAAGAAATGGGAAGTTCTGAAAAGTATGTAAAATAATAACATATTGTACAGATTGCATTATATTATTTAAATAAAAATTAGGGGTGGGAGAAGGTATTGGTGGAAGGAGTTGATAAGTGGGGTTACTGTCCTGATATTTCGATTAAGCAATCTCGTCACCCTATTAGAATTAGAATTTATTATTACTATACCATAAGCCTTTCGAGTATAATACAACATAATATAACATAATAATATGATATATAATAATAATATAATTTATAATTAATATTAATACATAATATACAATATAATATTATAACCCTTCTAGAATTCCCGTGTTGTTTATTTATATAGCACGTTCGTTCCGCAACACTGCTGCGACCCAGGTCGCTGACCAATCTCTAGCAAGCACCTCAGGCGAAGAGCTTCACAAAGTCATTATGTAAGGCCCTCCACTCGGGCCCATTAGTATCCAAGGTCTTTCAAGAAGAAAATGGGTACTGAAAACGTAGCATAATTTTGGGGTGTACTGTATGCATTTGTAATGCATACATTGCATTGTGTGACGGTGTAACGTGTGAATAATGTATGTGGTATGTTGTATGTTGCACAGATGTGTGTTTCATGGCTTTCTTGATTCTGTTCTTCGTATAGTGTCGCCCACACCTTCTTTACCCTGTCCCTCTAACTTTCATCTCTCCTTCCTATCCCATATCCTCTTTCCCCTCAACTGGCGAGAAACACGTTCTGTTGCTTGTCGACGGTCGCCTTTACGCCCTTTACGGCATTTGAAAGTTCGAACCGTGCCACCTTCTGGGTTGTATTTACTCGAGATTTACGTGTCACGTCGACTCCCCGCGGTCATCCCCCTTACACCCATCACAGTTTTCGTTATGCCAGGGCCAGTCAATCTGTTTTGGAATGTTTCGGATTTAAGACCACGACTTTTCTCAGCTAGTTTCTAGAAAGTTTCCAAAGTTTCAAATATTAAGACGGGATAATCTAAAATCCTATTATTAAAAAGCACATGGCACCATTTTCGATTATTTCCCGAACTATCTCGAAATTACTCGAAACAATTTGAAACTATTGTTGTCGAGAAACCCGTGTTCGTAATGGATGAAGTTTTCATTTTTTTTTTCCCCGCTTGAAAAAAGTCTGTAAACTTCAGGTTTTGTGAGAAATGTAAGGTTATCTAAATAATATAATAAAAATTCCTGGGGAAATTTAAACCGAATTTTTACTTTGAATATAAATTTTAAGAGAAAATTGACAAAGACTTCAAGAGATTTTAAATTATTTTCCAAAATTTCGAAAAAGAATGGGAAAGATTTTCAAGCAAAATCTTTCAATTAGAAAGATTGCAAAGAGTTATAAAAAATGCGAGTAAGTTCAAGATATTTCGAAATTTTAAAAATATTCAAAATTAATATAAATGTTGAAAATATTTCAAAAGTCTTAAAAAATGTACATTTTCGAATATTTGGAAAAAGAAATTTGAAGATTCTTAAGGATTTTGGAAGAATTCACGATGATAAAAAAAAATTCTTAGAATTCATGGCAAAATTTTGAACTGATTTTTTATTTTGAAAAATTAATTTTAAGAGAATATTTAATAACATTTTAGAAGATGACAACAAATTTTGAAAGATTGTACAAGGTTTCTTAAATTGTCATAACAGATTCTGGAAGATTTTAGGGCCATTTTTGTAATTTTTCAGAATTTTAAGAAAATTGTTGGAAAATTCGAATAATTTAAAAAACAACTTAGAAGGTTCAAAAGTTTTGGAAATAATTTGTAAACAAATTTGAAAATATTTTGAAAAATTTCAAATAAAATTTAAATTTTTAAAGATTTCGAACAAAATTTCGAAGCCTTTTAAGAAGTTTAAAAGGCTTCCAGGAAATAAAAAAGCTTTCTTAAAATTCCTGAGAAAATTTAAGCTGTATTTTTATTTTGAAAATAAATCTTAAGAGAAAAGTGACAAAAATTTTAAAAGATTCTAAATTATTTTCTAAAATTTCGAAAAGGAATGGGAAAGGTTTTCAAG
>JAABKJ010001815.1:0-29445 GCA_011634705.1 Andricus grossulariae
CCTAGAGATCTCAGGAAATTCAGAGAATTCGAGGAATTTGGAAAATTCGAGGAATTCAGAGAATTCAGTGAATTCAGTGAATTCAGGGAATTCCAAATGTTCAGAGAATTCAAGATGTTCAGAGAGATCAAGGAATTCATGGAAGTTAGGGAATTCAAGTATTTCATGGAATTCAGAAAATTTAAAGAGTTTAGGGAATTTAGAGAATTGAGAGAATTCCGGAGGTTTCGCTAATTCAGGAAATTTAGAAAATTGAGAGAATTCGGGCAATTCAGGGAATTCAGAGAATTAACAGAATGTAGAGAATTCAGAAAATTCTAGGAATTCAAAGAATTTAATGAATTCAGAGAATTCCAAATGTTTTGAGAATGCAAGGTATTCAGAGAATTCAAGGAATTCAAAGAATTTAGCGGAGTCAAGGTATTTAGGAAATTCAAAGAGTTCAGGAAATTCAGTGACTTTCAGGTATCAAGGGGATTTAGTGAGTTTAATGAACCCAGCGTTTGCAGTGAATTCAATGAATTCAGAGAATTCCAAATGTTCATAGACTTAAGAATGTTCAGAGAGATCAAGGGATTCATGGAATTTAGGGAATTCAAGGATTTCATGGAATTCAGAAAATTTGAAGAGTTTAGGGAATCTAGAGAATTCAGAGAATTCCGGAGGTTTCGATAATTCAAGAAATTGAGAGAATTGAGGCAATTCAGGAAATTCAGAGAATTCACAGAATCTAGAGAATTCAGAAAATTTAGAGATTTCAGATAATTTTGGGAATTGCGAGTGTTCAGGTAATTTAGAGTATTCAGGTAACCTAGAGATCTCAGGAAATTCAGAGAATTCGAGGAATTTGGAAAATTCGAGGAATTCAGAGAATTCAGTGAATTCAGAGAATTCCAAATGTTTTGAGAATTCAAGGTATTCAGAGAATTCAAGGAATTCAAAGAATTTAGCGGACTCAAGGTATTTAGGAAATTCAGAGAGTTTAGGGAATTCAGTGACTTTCAGGTATCAAGGGGATTTAGTGAGTTTAATGAACCCAGCGTTTGCAGTGAATTTAAGGAATTCACAGAATTTCCAGAATTTAGGAAATTCAAGGAATTTGGAATATTCAATGAATTCAGGGAATTCAGAATAATTCTTAATAATCTACTGAGCAACTATAGTAATTAATTTGTTACTTATAATTTCTTTTCCAGCATCAGCTTGGCCACATAAAGAGAACGCAATTCATCCTCTTCCCATTCGACTTAATGTTCATCAGTACGAACATATGTTTTCAAATGGAGGTGCTCTAGTTTTACCAGCAGGCCCTCATATTGTAGGAACACAGAATTATTATGTCGTTGGGGTAATCATAAATACATTTTTGCTTCCATTAAAAATTCGTACTGCGGATATTAATAATAGATTTCAAAGGGTCAAAGTCCGTATAGATGGCGATATTGCTAATGTGACTGAACCAATACCAAAGGATGATCCTCTGAATAAACTGTTCTTCAAACAGTGGTCACACGCCGTTCGTTCTGCTGTGATATCTGCACCTGAATAATTCAACTTTTTAAAACAAATAACCATTTGCTAAAATGTTTTTCACTTAATTTCCTCAGTCTCGTATTTCGAAAAATGGGAGTTTTTCTCCAAAGAAAATTCGAATACTGTTTTTCTCGGACTTACCTTAATTTGACATCGCCTTTTCAATCATTATCATCGTGACGTGTACTGTGAAATTAATTATACATTTCTAAACTATGTGAAATTATTTTTGTGAAAAATAAAACATTTTGTGAAAAAATCTTGCAACAATTATTTCTTTAGTTTGTTATATCCACGTAAAATATTCTTATGCCTTACAACAATTTACTGAAATTTTCATTACTTCCAGTTACGGCCCGTTTTTATGTTTTCATAACAATAATTTGAAGAAACTCCCCATTTGTACAAATTTTTGTTATACCTCCCACTCCTTCCAATAAGCTTTCAAAACAACCCTATGAACAAAGACTGTACTTATTCAAACAATTTACGTTTGTATAACACTTTTGTTTTTAAATTTACAGTCATAAACAAATATGTGTCATAAATAAATTCAGAAATTACCTTTTTTCAGCGAATGGACTTAATTTTTTACATAATAAATTGAGAATATCTTTCCGATGACTTTTGTTATAATGCTTTGCAAATTCCCAAGAATCATTCATTATTTAAACAACTGTCATGAATAAATTCAGAGTTTGGCCATTTTTCAACATGCAGGCTCAATTTGGCGATTTAGTCAACTGAGAATGTATTTTTGATAACTATTTACTATGATGCTTTGCAAATTACCAACAAATATTAATTTTGTTATCAATTGTCATAAAAAAATTCAGAAATTGCCTATTTTTCAGCGAATAAGCTTAATTTGTTACGGAATAAACTCAGAATATCTTTCTGATGACTTTTTGATATGATGCTATCCAAATTCATGAGAATTATTAATTGTTTAAACAACTTTCATAAACAAATTCAGAGCTTGGCTATTTTCCAGCGCGTAAACTCAATTTTATTACGGAGTCAACTAAGAATGTATTTGCGATGACTTTTTTCTATGATGCTTTGCAAATTTCAGAGAAATATTGATTCTTCAAATAATTCACATATAAAAATTCTGAGTTTGGCTATCTTTCAGCGCCAAAGCTCAATTTTTCACAGAATAAACTAAGAATATCTTTCCGATGACTTTTTGATCATGCTTCTCAAATTCCTAAGAATTATTCATTACTGAAAGAAGTTTTGCAAATGAGTTCACAGTTTGACTATTTATAATAAATAAGCGTAATTTTTCACGGAATAAGCTCAAAATATCTTTCTGATGACTTTTTGGTATGACGCTATCCAAATTCATGAAAATTATCAATTATTTAAACAACTTTCATAAACAAATTCAGAGCTTGGCTATTTTTCATCGAGTAGGCTCAATTTGATTACGGGGTTAACTGAGAATGTACTTGCGATGACTTTTTTCTATGATGCTTTGCAAATTCCAGAGAAATATTAATTTTTTAAGCAACATATAAAAATTATGAGTTTGGCTATCTTTAGCGACTAAGCTCAATTCTTTGAAGAATAAACTAGGAATATCTTTCCGATGACTTTTTGCTATGATGCTTTGCAAATTCTCAAGAATCATTCATTATTTGAACAACTTTCACGAATAGATTCAGAGTTTGGCTATTTTTCAGCAAGTCGGCTCTATTTGGTGACAAAATGAACTTAGAATGTATTTCCGACGACTTTTTTCTATGATGCTTCACAAATTCCAAAGAAATAATAATTTTTTGAACAATTGGCATAAAAAATTCTCATTTTGACTATTTTTCAGCAAATGAGCTCAATTTTTCACAGATTCCACTAAAAATATCTTTCTGATCAGTTTTTAATCATTCTTTTCAAATTCCCGAAAATTATTAATTACTGAAAGAATTTTCAATAACAAATTCAGAGTTTGGCTATCTTCAACAAATAAGCTCAATTTTTCACAGAATACACTAAGAATATCTTTCCGGTGACTTTCTGCTATGATGCTTTGCAAATTCCCAAGAATCATTGAATATTTAAACATCTGTCATAAACAAATTCAGAGTTTGCCTATTTTTCAGAGAATAGTCTCAATCTGGTTATGGTGTCAACCAAGAATGTATTTTCGGACCAGCCTAATAGACGAATCCCACTTAGAAGCAGTGAATTTTCACTCTTTCGATTTAAGAGAGACAGGTATGAATGTGGATTGGCAAAGAGACAGAAAAGGATAGACGAGAGTAGGCGAAGGATGTAGAAGTGGGGATTAAAAGAGATAGAATTAGAACTATATTGGAAAGAATGTCAAAAAAGATAGAAGGGGATAAACAAGGAATATACAGGTATGGATGAAAGGGAATTGAAAGAGATAGGCGTGAATCTGGATTGAAAGGAGATAGAAAAATGTAAAGAAGGATAGGCGAATGATAGTTAGGGATAAAAAATTGGGGATTAAACAAGAAAGAAGTAGAGGTATACTCTCAAGGAAATAGAGAAAAATAGAAACAGGAACATATATAGCTAGACAGAAAAGCGAATGAAGTAAAGCATGTGGATTGTGGACAGATAAGGGATAGGCTGAGTTAAAAACTAAGGAACGAGCGATCAAAACATGCTGAATCCATTCTAGATGATTCCTCGATAATTAGACAAATGCTGTATTTCAGAACCACCAGAGGTAAAAAAAAAGATTCAAGTAGCAGGATCTTATAGAGGAGCTCGTTATCCAACATTATTGAACAGAATTATTGGACTGTGAGGTTAGGTGGAATTTGTTGCAAAAGGATAATGTTTGCTACAAAAAGATTCTTGTTGAGACAAATGAAATTCCTGCTAACCTTAAACTTAAGAGGAAATTCCATTTGTGTTCAGAAACATCCTTCTGACCATCCCTGTGAAAGATGAAATCCTTAAGCCCAACAGAAAAGTGTTCGCTGATATTTCGAACAGGACTATAAGTATGTATAAAATATAAGAAATTATACATTATTCCGAAAGTAACTGGAAAATCCTTCCATGATATATGCACACATTTTTAAAATTGAGTTCTAAACATTGTTAGTCTAGGCAAATCGTTACTATCTAAAAACCGTGGATCATCTGAATTAAATTACAAAAAACGCTGTATGACTTGCTTAAGTATTGTTGGGAGAAGAAAATGTTATAAATGCAATTCAGGAATTCGTTTTCAGAGTTTAATAGAATTGGTTGAAAAAATACCCAAGAAAGAAAGAGAACAAGTAGCTTCAGTTTTATCACGAAGTGAAATGGAAAAGGAAAAAAAGGGTACTTTACTAACTCTTTCCAACATCAAGGTGGTGAATCTCTTCAGGTTGTTGTACATTCTCGAAATCACCAGAAGATTTTGAACGAAAAATTATTGCAGCCACAACTTTCTGCAGAAGATTTTTCAAAGAAAAAGACAAACTTTCATCTTAGTCAAAGAACAACTCTAGGAAGTGCTTCCGCACTTCGAGTAGCCACGAAGAACAAGAAAATTGTTGAAGGTAATTTAAAAAAAATTATCAGCTAGAAGTCGCAGTGTTGATTCGTATTTTGGCATTAAAAACTTTAAATTCATTAATATACGAGGTAGCATATATTCTGATGCGCCTGAATCAGTAGTTTATTGCACTTATTTGTCTCGCTTTTAATAAATCACGATAAAGCAGACAATGTTGAGTCTGCCCGTCAAAGATACGAAGAAGGGATATCAGCAAAAAGGTTTAAAGATGTTATCGTGAAAGAGATGTTTATAATTGGATTGTCACAAGGGACTCAAGAAAATTATGAAAAAATTTATTATATTCTGCAGTTAATCTGGAAGACTTTAATGGAATAGTAGCTACTGATTTGAAATTGGCTAACATTATGACAGAAATCATGACACATAGCAGCCTTTTCCCATGCAGAAAGTATTATTCACAAAAGGGTAAACTAGATGAACGAGGAATGTTGAGAACAATAGGAAATATTTAACAGAAGTATAGAGTTTGGTGCAAAGCAGGAGCCTTAAAAAATCAAGCGGAAAATTTCAAAAATTGTGTTCATGAGCCAGTTTTTACAGAAGATGTTGAGACAACGATTTTAAAAATTATCCCTCCACCTGAACTGTACTTGATGTAAGGTATTGTTGATACTCCATACGCCAACCTGCTGGTATTAAAAATATAAGTGTGTAATCAGAAAATCCTATCCTGCAAAGAAGTGCCGAGTAATCAAGCTTTTCAATAACTTTTTATGTGAAAAAATCTTCTTGACACTACAAAACCCATCACAGAACTGTTCCCGTTCTGTGACTTAAGGCGCTTAAAATGAATTGGTTTTTAGAATAATACAAAATACGGCTACAAGGATGAATTGTTAGATGCAATATTTTTACCACATCATCTGCAGGCTCATACATGTGCATTACTAGAGCCCTTCTTTTAAAAAATAGTCTTCTTTTTTGGATAATTGTAAATATGCTAAATTTTCTTCGCCTGGGAACCGGCAACGAACCTATCCGAACCAATCTAATTCTAACCGATTCTATCAGATTCTATCCGATACTATGATATATTTTCATACTCTATTCGATTCTATTCCATCCTATCCTATCTCATTATATCCTCTCACACCTTTTCATATCCTTTACAACGGGCTGGTCCAAATTTTGTTTTTCTTCGAATTTTGATGCATCTCGCCCAAAAATTGGTTGGAATCCACACAAAAATAAAACCATTTCTTTCGTTTGGAAATAAATCATATTTAGAGGTGGCGCAAGACCCATGAAGTTTAACACGTACTTCCCATGAGAAAAAAACCCCATAAGTGAAAAAATAGGTTTTGCGAGTTTTTGGTGCGAATTATGATTTTTGCGTTATTTTTAATGCAAATTCTTTATAATATATGAATTACTACTTCATACTAATAAAATAGATGTTTATATACATTTTTTCAACAATTTATTATTGGTTTTAGCAATTTCATCTTAGAATAGAGTTAGAAAGTCGCAGTTTGTTCAAAAATTTTCTACTTTTCGTCAAATTTTCAATTAGAGTGAGGCGATAATGAATGTCAACAATCATAATTGTTAAAACAATTTATTATTAATGATAATAATATTTTCTTTGAATAATGCTAGAAAATAGCAGTTTTTTCAAAAATTTTCCACCTTTTTGTCTAATATCTAATTAGAGTGAGGTAAATAATGGTATGAAGTTACCCAAATCAATTGTTTAAACAATTAAGTATCATTGTTATTAATATTCAATTTGAATAATGCCAGAAAATTGCGGTTTTCTCTAAAATTTTCAAATATGTGTCTACTTTTCATTCGAAGTGAGTTATTAGTGGACTCAATTCAGCAAAAATTATTATTTAAACAAATCATAATTGTTCGTAACTATTTTCTGCTTTATTAATGCTAGATGGTTGCAGTTTTTTTTTAACTTCTTAACTGTTTGTACACTTTTCGCTTAGTGAGGTGGTAATTAATGCAAGTTCACAAACAATTTGAACAGTAATAAATTATAAACAATAATCAATTATTTGAAAAACTATGTTTGTTAACTTGCCTTATGGATTATTTCATTAAGTAAGAAGTGGGTGAAAAGTTGGAAATTTCAGAAGAAGCCGCAGCTACCTACCATTAATAAAGAAGAAGATAGTTATAAACAATAACAATTTCTCTAAATAATTATTCCTGCTAAATTGGATTATTTATTAACTCGCTCCAAGTGAAAAGTAGACAAATAGTTGAAAATTTGAAAAAAACGCAACTTTCTGGCATGATTCAAATTAAATATTATTAAGAATAATAAAAAATTGTTTGAAGAATTCATTTTGTTAACTTTAATTAATTCTTTACCTCGCTCTAATTAAAAACTGGACAAAAAGTGGAAAATTTTGAAAAACCTGCGACTTTCTAACTCTATTCTAAGAAAAAATTTCAAAAAAAATAACAATAAATTGTTTAAACAATTTATATAAATATCTAATCATCAGTATAAAGTAGTATTTTACGTATTTTTTTACTTATGTATTTTATTTCCAAAATTTTATTTTTTGACTTATTCGGCTGTTCAGTATTGTTAATGAAAAACGCTATATCAAAAGTGGTACTGCGGCATTTCATCTAATCTTGTATCTATATTTAATTTTTCACTTTACCTATAAAATTAATTGAGTTTGATCTTAAACTATAATTATATTATTATTATGAAAAAATAACAATGCAAGTGATTATTCAGAAGTGTTAGCTTTGTGACTGCATAAAAAGACAAATTTGAGGGGATTAGAAGAATTTCATATATTTTCACGAATTTAAGAAAGAAATTCTGAGATGTTCAGGAATTCGGAAAATTCAAAACATTGAAGGAATTCCTGAAATTGAGAAAATTCTAAGAATTTCATGCATTCTAGAACATTTGCGAAATTCGAGGAATTTAATGAGTGCAGAGAATTCAGGGAAATCAAAGGATTCGGAAAATTAAAAAAATTCATGGAATTCACAATATTTAATGGATTCAGGGAATTCAAAAAATTTCAGAAATTCAGAATATTGAAGGAATTTGCAATATTCTACGTATTTAAATTTTTCGAGTTTTTCAAAGAACTCAAGGATTTAAGAGAATTCACGGAATTCAAGGATTTCAGAGGATGGAAAGAATTTCAGGAATCTTGAATATTTCAGGAATTCTCGAACTTTGGAATATTCACGGATTACAGGGAATTCAGAGGAATCAATAATTTTAGGGAATTTAATATATTTAGAGGTTTTAGGGAATTCAGGGAGTTCAAATATTCAAGAAATTAAAGGATTTCAGAAAATCGAGGGAATTTCAGTAAAGGACGAGCACATAGCTAGATAATACATGGAATTCCAAATTTCGAAAGAATTCCGGGAATTCAGAGGATTCAATGATTTCAGAAAATTGAAGAATTTCATTCATGAAATTAAAGGAAATCAGGCATTTAGAATAGTAAGGCAATTCAGGGAATTCGGAGAATTCAAGTGAATTCAGGAAATTCAGGGGAACCAAGAATTTAGAATATTCAAGAAAATGAAAAAACTTCTTATGTTCCGAGGGTTTGAAGGATATTAGAAGAATTACAAAGTATTCAATGAATTTAAGGATTTTAAAGAATTGAGAGAATTTCAGTGATTTAGAAGCATTGAGCAAATATGAAGAATTCAAAATTTTCAAACAATTTCAGGAATTCGGAGAATTCCGGGACTTAACATAATTCAAGGAATTCAAAGATTTTTAGTATATAAAGGAATTCAGGGAATTAGGGAATGTAAAGGAAGTCAAGGAATTCAGGGAATTCAAGGGAATGAGGAATTAAAAATATTCAAGGAATTCGGGGAATTTTGAATATTTGAAGAATTGAAGGATATTAAAGGAATTGAAAAATATCCAAGAAATAAAAGGATTTTAAGGATTTGAGAGAACTTCAGTGACTTTGGAGCATTGAGGAAATATGAGGAATCCCGAATTTTCAAAAAATTCAAGTAATTCAGAGGAAGCAATGATTTCAGTGAATTGAAAAGTTTCAGGGAATTCAAGGAATTCAGAAAATTCAAGGGAATCTAGAATTTCGAACATTCAAGGAATTAAGGGATTTTCAAATATTCAAGAAATTCGGAGAATTCCGAATATTTTCAAAATTAAAGGATATTAAAGGAATTGAAACATATTCAAGAAATTAAAGGATTGTTAGAAATTGAGAGAATTTCATTGGCTTATGAGCATTGAGGAAATATGAGGAATTCAACATTTTCAAACAATTTCAGGAATTCGGAGACTTCCAGGATTTAATATAATTCAAGGAATTCAGGGAATTTGGGAAAGTCAAGGAATTCAGGGAATTCATGGGATTCTAAGGAATTCAGGGAATTCAAGGAATCGGGAATTAAAAATATTCAAGGAATTCAGGGAATTCCGAATATTTGAGGACTTAGAGAAGATCAAAGGCTTAAAATAATAATCAAGAAATAAAAGGACTTTACGGAATTGAGAGAATTTCAGTGACTGACGAGCATTTAAAAAATATGAAGAATTCCGAATTAAAAAAAAATTGAAGTTATTCAGAGAAAGCAATGATCTCAGGGGATTCAAGATAAGCAAGAATTTCAAATATTCACGGAATTCGAGGAATTTTGAATATTTAAGGATTTAAAGGAAATTGAAGAAATGAAAAAACGTTCAGGAAATCAAAGGATTTCAAGGAATTGAGAGAATTTCATTGAACAATTTCAGGAATTCGGAGACTTTCAGGATTTAACATAATTCAAGGAATTCCGGAAATTCAGGAGAATTCAGGGAATTCTAGGGATACACGGATTTAAAATGTTCGAGGAGTTCAGGGAATTTCAAATATTCAAGAAATCAAAGGATATTAACGGATTGAACAAATATTCAAGAAATTAAAGGATTTTACGGAATCGAGAGAATTTCAGAGAAAGCAACGATTTTAGGGAAGTCGAGGGAATCAGGAATTAAAAAGTATTCAAGAAATTAAACGATTCTAAGGAATTGAGAGAATTTCATTGACTTGAGAGCATTGAGGAAATATAAAGAATTCAAAATTTTCAAACAATTTCAGGAATTCGGAGAATTCCAGGATTTAACATAATTCAAGGAATTCAGGGAATTAGGAGAAGTGAAGGAAGTCAAGGAATTCAGAGAACTCAGGGAATTCAAGGGAATTCGGGGAATTCGAGGGAAAAATTAATTACAAATATACAAGGGAAGCAAGAATTTAGAATATTTGGGGAATTAAAGGATATTAACTGAATTAAAAAATATTCAAGAAATTGAAGGATTTTCGGGAATTTCAAGAATTTTAGTGACTCAGGAGCATTATGGAAATATAAGGAATTCAAAACTTTCAAACAATTTCAGGAACTCGGAGAATTCCAGGATTTAACATATTTCAAGGAATTAAGAGATTTTCAGTAATTTAAGGAATTCAGGGAATTAGGGGAAGTAAAGGAAGTCAAGGAAGTCAAGAAAGTCAAGGTATTCAGGGAATTCAGGGAATTCAAGGAAGTTCGAGGGAATTGGAAGGAATCAAGAATTTAAAATATTCAAGAAATTCAGGGAATTTTGGATATTTAAGGACTTGAAGGATATTAGAGGATTTAAAAAATATTCAAGAAATGAAAGGAATTTACGGAATAGAGAAATTGTCAGAGAAAGCAACGATTTCAAGGAATTCGTAGGTTTCCAGGATTTACCATAATTCAAGGAATTCAGAGATGATCAGTAATTCAAGGAATTCAGGGAATTAGGGCAAGTAAAGGAAGTCAAGGAATTAAGGAAATTTAGGGAATTAGGGAAACTGAAGGAAGTCAATGAATTCAGAGAATTCAAGGGAGTTCAAGGGAATTCAGAGAATTCGAGGGAGTCAAGAATTTAAAATATTCAAGGGAAGCAAGAATTTAAAATATTCAAGGAATTCGGGGAATTTCTAATATTTAAGGAATTAAAGGATATAAAAGTAATTAAAAAGTATTCAAGAAATCAAACGATTCTAAGGAATTGAGAGAATTTCATTGACTTAAAAGCATTGAGGAAATATAAAGAATTCAAAATTTTCAAACAATTTCAGGAATTCGGAGAATTCCAGGATTTAACATAATTCAAGGAATTCAGAGATTTTAAGTAATTTAAGGAATTCAGGGAATTAAGGAAAGTCAAGAAAGTAAAAGAATTCAGGGAATTCAGGAAACTCAAGGGAGTTCAAGGGAATTCAAGGGAATGAGGAATTTAAAATGTTCAAGGAATTCAGGCGATTTCGGATATTCAAAGACTTAAAGGATATTAAAGGAATATAAAAGTATTCAATAAATTAAAAGATTTTACGGAATCGCGAGAATTTCAGAGAAAGCAACGATTTGAGGGAATTCGAGGGAATCAGGAATTAAAAAGTATTCAAGGATTTAAAGGATTTTATGGAATTGAGAGAATTTCATTGACTTGAGATCATTGCGGAAATATAAGGAATTTAAAATTTTCAAACAATTTCTGGAATTCCGTGAATTCCAGGATTCAACATAATTCAGGGAATTCAGAGAATTTGAGTAATTTGAGGAATTCAACAAATTATGGGAAGTAAAGGAAGTCAAGGAATTCAAGGAATTCTGAAAATTCAAGGACTTTAAGACAATTTAGGGAATTCGAGGTAATCAGGAATTTAAAATATTCAAGGAATTTCGAATATTTAAGGAATTGAAGGATATTGAAGGATTAGAAAAGATATTCTAGAAAAAAAAAGGATTTTCAGGAATTGAGAGAATTTCGGTGACTTACGAGCATTTCACAAATATAAAGAATTCCGAGTTTTCAAAAAATTTAAGTTTTTCAGAGAAAGTAATGATTTTTGGAATTAAAAAGTTTCAATGAATTCAAGAGAATTTAGGGAATTCAATGGAATCAGGATTTTTGAGTATTCGAAAAATTTAATTAATTCAGAGAAAGCAATTTTTTCAGGGGAATCAAAAAATTTGTGAATTTCAAGCAATTCAGGAAATTTAGGGAATTCAAGGAATTCAAAGGATTTTAGGGATTTCAAGAGATTCCAGGGAATTCAAGGAAATCAGGAATTGAGAATATACAAGGAATTCAGGAAAATACAAATATTTCAGACATGAAAGGATAATAAAGAAATTAAAAAATATTTAGGGAATGTAAGGATTTTGGGGATTCGAGAGAATTTCAGGGACTTAAGAGCATTAAGGTAATATAAAGAACTCCGAACTTCCAAAAAATTTAAGTAATTCAGAGAAAGCAATGATTTCCGGGAATGCAAAAGTTTCAGCGAATTCAAGGACTTCAGGAAATTTAAGGATATTCCGGGAATACAAGGGCATCAAGAATTTAGAATATTCAAGGAATTCAGGGAACTTATAATATTTAAGGAATCAAAGAATATCAAAGAAATGAAAAAATATTCAAGAAATTAAAGGATTTTAAGAAATTGAGAGAATTTCAGCGACTGACAAGAATTGAGGAAACATAAAGAATTCCGAATTTTCAACAAATTTAAGTTATTCAGAGAACGCAATGATTTTAGGGAATTTGAGAATTTCAGAAAATTCAAGGAATTCAGGGAATTATGGGGAAGTCAAGGAATTCAGTGATTAGAAAGAGTTCAGTGATTTCCGGGAATTCAGTGATTTCCGAAAATTTGGGGTACTCAGAGAATTATTCCAGAATTTCAGATAATTCGAGAAATTCAAAGATTTTCAGTAATTTAAGGAATTCGAGGAAGTCAAGGAAATCTAGAAAGTCAAGGAATCAAGTGATTTCAGGGAATTTATGGAATTCAAAGAATTCAATTATTTCACACAATTCTACAAATTCACAGAAATCAACGAATTCAGATAATTCCATGTGTTCAAATAAATTAGTAAATTGAAACAATTAAAAAAGCTTAAGGAATTCAAGGAATGCGGGGAATTAAAGAAATTCAGGAAATTGAAGGAATTCATGGATTTTTTTTAATTTGAAGGATTACGGATAATTGAGGAATTCCGGAACTGGATTTCAAGAAACTGAAGGATCTTTAGGGAATCAAAGGATGTCCTATCATTTAGGATATACAAAGAATTCTGGAAATTCAGAATATTCAAGGAATTCAGGAATTTCATAGAACTCAAAGATATTAGGGATTTCATATAATTTCAGGGATAATTAATGTTATCGGCAAATGTTATATCTAAATTTTTTTTGAAACTATGATTATTTGTGCAAAAAAACAATAACACAACTAATTATTAAGAAATTGTTGTTAAAAAGTATTTTTCAAATGTCTCCAGCGTTCCAATCTAAATTTGAAATCTTTTAAGCCTTGTGTTTTCTTCGTGATACAATAAATCTGAATTTTTTCGTGATATAAATCTGATGCAACAGTTTAATGAAACACAAATAATTTTGAATGACGAATCCGATAGCGACTAGTATAAAATACGCTGAAAATGTTTGAAAAATATTCACTTGAAAAAAAAATGAAGAAAGTTATTGGTAATCTATTCATCTTGGCAGTTTTTCTCAATCCTATTGGTAAATAAAATAATGCATATAATCTGAAGTTAATTATTTTGTTAATTTTCAATATAAAAACAAATTTAGAGTTTGGCTATTTGATAAATCTGAAAATTTTAAAAATGGTGCTTCCGGAGAGTTGAAAAAAAAATATTAAAAAAAAGATAATTTTTGATTAAAATAGAAAAAATTATTTTTCAACTTAAAGGAAAACAAATTTACAAGAAAGTAGTTAGAGTTTGAACTCAGGGGATACATTTCAAATTAATATGATGAATTTTCAACCAGAAAGAGGAAATTGTAACAAAAGAGTTGAATTCTGAAAAAAGGAAGGTTCTTCCGTTAAGAAGAAAAAAAAATTGCAATAAAATAGTTGAATTTCCAACCTGAAAAGGCGAACTTTGAAACCAAGAAGAACTTTTTAACAAAATTGTTACATTTCGAACCATTAAATTAAATTTTTAACAAAAAAAAAAAGAATTTTTAACAAATATTTGAATCCTGATCTGAAAAAGATCAATTTTGCATTAAAAATGGAAGACAGTGAACTCTTACCTATTTCTAGGGTCGCAAAACGTAAACATTTGGGTATTTGTAGGCGAGTCGTGGAGTGATTTTTTCAAGCGACGTTCATTGGTTGCCCCAGCTTTGTATCGATGCGCGCGCTGAAAGCATGTGCGCGTCCTTGCATTTGCGCATCATGCATGCCAGTGTTTTTTTAAAGTGTCTTTGTTGACGTACGTCGTGACAAATATAACATTTCCTTCCGATAGTACAATTTGCCAATTCAGAATCGAAATAATAAAATTAAAAAACGACTCAAATATTTCGCGGAATATTCTGAACGTAAAAGTAAATTATAAATGTCTGAATAGTAATATTTTTCAAGTGTAGAATGCATTTGCGCAATTCTGTTCCATAATTTTATCGGTTGAAGACTTTCCAGATTGAAGAAACTCAATCAAATATCAAAAATTTGAGATTAGAGTACCGGATTCTGATCAAATCGATCTGATACACTAACCTCAGATTTTAGATATTTTCTTTTCTTTTGTGACACTGAAAGGTCCTCAATCGACAAAAGAATAGAACATGAACTTACTTTTAAGTTTAGAATATTTTCTCCAAAAATTCATATGTATTCCCATGACGTCATGCTAAAATACTCCATTCAAGTCAAAAAGGCCTTCCCGCTCTTCAGTTGTCTTTTTAATTAGTCAGCCAGTGATGCGGGTGAGATCGTACAGGGAGCGTGGTGGGAGGTGAGGGAACTGCGCAATTTGAAATATCCCAGTTGAAATAGGTAAGCCTTGAAATAAGTTAGTCTTGTAATAAGCAGGAGTTCGCTGTAGCTGAATTTTCAGTTCATTCATTTCCAACTTTTACTTTCTTTTTTCAGAAACTGGTTGGCCACATAAGGAGGCCGCAATTCATCCTATTCCTATTCAACTTAATGTTCATCATTACGAAGATTTATTCACAATTAGAGGTGGAGCTCAGTATTTACAAGCAGGCTTCTATAGAGTAGGAGTAGAGAATAATTACATCATTGGAGTAATCATGGGTTCATTTTTGTTTCCATTAAAAGCTTGTACTGTGGATTTTAATAATACATATCAAAGAGTTAAAGTACGCATAGATGGCAATATTGCCAAGGTAACTGAAGCAATAACGAGAGAGGATCCTCTGAATAAACTTTTCTTCAGGCACTGGCCGCACACCATTTATTTCGCTGTGATGACTGAACCTGAATAATACTTAAACCTGTCAAAACTATTTTGAGAACAATAAAGAAGCATGAGATTATAAAGTTTACATATAAAAAATTTAGTTTTTCACTTCAGCTCTAGTAGTATACCTAGGATTTTTCTGAGTGATGGTTCTGTTTCGAGCTAAACGACAGTATACAAGCAGCTGTTTATTGACTGAAGATAATACAGGTTTGTGTCCGTGCTAAGATGCCACCAGTCGGTAATGAAGATCGCTTCCTAGCTGACGTCAGTATGCTGTCCAGTGGGAACCTACAATACCTTCAGTCAATTAGGTAGAGATTTACATTACCTCCAGCCTGTAATGCAGCTGGCATAGGGCTAGAGCAACCTCCAAGTTGTAGAACTTTCTAGAATTATAGTTCATTCTGTGCGAAAGGAAACAAAGAAATTTTTTTAAAGTCCAAATTCCTAAATCACCGCTAAATAGCAGTTAAGAGAAAAAAATGAGTTTTTCCCAAAGTTTAATTTATCTTTCAGCCTTATTATTACCAATGTTTGCTTATTTAAGAAGACTTAATGTGTAATGCTATAAGTCTCAGGTATTGTGACAGCGTCGAAAAAGATAAATTCGCCTGATGCAAATATTTATTTAGAATTACGAACATGATAGCGACTAGTATACAATACGCTGTCAATTTTGGAAGAATATTCATTCTCTTATCGAAATTCTGCACAACTGGGTTTTCTTATTTTTTAAGAAAATGAAAAGCGTGATTGGTATTTTCTTCTTCAACTTGCTGGTTTACCCTTATCCTATAGGTAAATATAATAATATATATGATATAAATTTAATCAAAGTAATTAATACTCTCTGGTTTAGTATATTATTTTTAAATATTTCAAATACACTCGAATTCCTTTGAATTCACTGGAATAACATGAGACTCACATTGAATTCCTTTGAATTCTTTTGGGTTCTTTAAATTCTACGTATTCCTTTTCCATTCTTCTTAATTCCCGAATTTCCTTACGTTATTTTAAGCTTAACAGAACCCCATTAATTCGCAGGACTATCTGAAGTATTAGAATTCGCGGGATTCTGGGAATTCCAACGATTTTAAAATAATGGTAGAATTCTTAAAAATAAAAGAATTATGGATTTTAAAATGTTGCATTTATTCCCAGAATTCAGGGAATTCACTGACTTCAAGGATATCAGAGACTTCAAAGAAGTCAGGGAATCGAGGAATTCAGATACTTGGGGGAATTTAGGAAATTTCAGGAATTCAGATAATGGAGGAAATTCAGGAAATTCGAAGATTTCATGAAATTCAGGGTATTCAGGTAATTCCGGGAAAGTAGGAGATTCAGGGAAATCAGGGAATTCAGGAACATTAGAGAATGTAGGGGATTTCCTGAATTCAGATAATTGAGGGAATTCAGGAAATGCAGGAAATTTAGAAAATTCGGAAAATCCAGGGATTTCAGGAAATTCACGGAAATTAGGAGATTCAGGGAAAGCAGGGATTGGAGGGAATTCACGGAATTCACGGAATTCAAGGAATTTAGGGAATTTGAGGAATTCAAAGAAAGTAGGGAATTTGAAGAATTTAAGCAATTCAAGGAATTAGCAGAATTCAAGGAATCCAGATAATTAAAGGAATTCAGGAATTCAAAGAATATAGGGAATTTTGAGAATATAAGGAATTCAAAGAATGTACGGAATTCAGGAAATTCGAGAAATCCAGATAATTGAGGGAATTTAGCAAATTCAGGGAATTCAGATAATTGAGGAAATTCAGTAAATTCGGAGAATTTAGAGAATTCAGGGTATTCAGGAAATTCAGAAAATTCCGAGAATCCGAGGATTTCAGGAAATTCAGGGAATTTACGGAATTCAGGAAATTTAAGGAAATCAAAGAATTCACGGAAATTAGGAGATTCAGGACATCAGAGAATGCAGGGAATTCAGGGAATTCAGGGAATGCAGGGAATTCAAGAAATTCATGGAATTTAATAAATTCAAGGAATTCGAAGAATGTAGGGAATTCCAAGAATTGAAGCAATTCAAGGAATTCAGGGAATTCAAGGAACCCAGATAATTGAGGGAATTCAGGAAATTTAAAGAATTCAAGGAATGTAAGGAATTTGAATGAATTTAAGGAATTGAAAGAATTTAAGGAATTCAGAGAATTCCAGGAATCCATATAATTGAACGAATTCAGGAAATTCATGGAATTCAGATAATTAAGGAAATTCAGATGGTTGAGGAAATTCGGAGAATTTACAGAATTCGGGGAATTTTCGGATTTTAAAGAATTTAGGCAATTCAGTGAAATCAGAGAATTTAGGGTTATCAGACAAACCCGTGGATTCAGGGATTTTAGAGAATCCTAGAAAATTAGAAAATACAGGAAAATTGAGGAATTTAGGGATTTTAAGGAATTCCGGTAAATCAAGGAATTCAGAGAAATCAAGGAATTCAGGGATTTCATGGAATTCAGGGAATTCAGATAATTAAGGAAATGCAGGAAGTTCGGAGAATCTAGGGAATTCAGGATGATCAGGGAATTCTGGGAATGTAATTCCCAGAATGTAAGGAATGTAAGGAATTCTTGGAATTTATGAAAATCTGGGATTTCAGGAAATTGCAGAAATTCCAAAAATTCACAGAAAAATCAGTGACTTTAAAGAATTTAGGCAATTCAGTAAAATTAGAGAACTCAGGGATACAGGTTAATCAGGGAAATAAGGGAATTCAGAGAATTCAGGAAAATCAAGTAAATGCGGGAATTCAGAGAATTCAGGAAAATCAGAAAATTCAGGAAAATTAGGGAATTTGGGGAACTCAAGGAATTCACATGAAGCACGATATTCCGGGAAATCAAGGAAAGGAGGGATTTTAGGCAATTCAGAGAATTCATATAATTGAGGAAATTCAGGAAGTTCAGAGAATCCAGGAAATTCAGGGTAATCAGGAGATTCTGGAAATTCAAAAAATTTAGGCAATTCATGAAATCAGGGAATTCAGTGAATTTTGAACAATCAGGAAAAACGGAGAATTCGGGGTATTCAGGGAACTCAGGGCAATCAGGGTATTCAGATAATTCAGGAAAATTAGAACATTCAGGGAAGTGAGGGAATTTGGGGAACTCAAGGAATTCAGGTAAAGTAAGATATTCCGGGAAATCTAGGAAATCAGGGATTTTAGGCAATTCAGAGAATTCGTATAATTTAAGAAACTCAAGAAGTTCAGAGAATCCAGGAAATTCAGGGTAATCAGGAGATTCTGAACATTCAAAAAATTTAGGCAGTTCAGTGAAATCAGGGAACTTGGAGAACACAAGGAATTCAGTTAAAGCAAGATATTCCGGGAAATCAGGGATTTTAGGGAATTCAGAGAATCCAGGGAATTTGGGGTTATCATGAAATTCTGGGAATTTAAACAATGCAGGCAATTCAGTTGAATCAGTGAATTCATTGAATTTTTAATAATCAAGAAAATCAGGGAATTCAGGGAATTCAGGAAAATCAGAAAATTCAGGAAAATTAGGGAATTTAAGGATCTTAGGGAATTTAGGAATCTCAGGAAATTCAAGTAAATCAAGAAATTCATGGAAATCTAGGAATTCAGGGATTTCAGGGAATTAAGAATAATTCTAAGTGATACGCTAAACGAGTACAATAACTACTTTCCTACTTGAACTTTCTTTTTTCAGAATCAGTCTGGACACATAAAGAGGACGCAGTTCATCCTTTTCCCATTCGACTTTTTGTTCGTCATTACGAACATTCGTTTACAATTGCAGGTCAAGCTCAGGATTTATTGCCGGGCCCATATAAAGTACTAACAGAAAATAATTACGTCATTGGAGTACTTCTAGGTACAATTTTGTTTCCATTAAAAGCTCGTACTGCGGATTCTAGTAATGCCTATGAACGAGTTAAAGTACGCATAGATGGTGATAATGCCAGCGTGACTGAACCATTATCGAAAGAGCATCCTGTGAATGAACTTTTCTTCAAACAATTCTTGTCACAAAACGTTCGTCCTGCTGTGATACCTGAACCTGAATAATTCAACTGAAAAAAAAGAAAAATTGGAATTTTGTTTCGGGGATTGGCTCATATTGTGAGATACCTAAAAAAAGAATTTAGTATTTTTCTTTGATCGAACAATATTCAAGGCTGCAGCCCACCCCCTCTATATTCCTACGATAAATGAATTTTTCTTCACTTCAAAAGTTGCATGCAGTTTTTATTAATTACTAATTAAAAAATAAACCTATTTGCCGTGAAATTCTTTTTACATTTTCAGTCAAATTTGTATCGGTACCCTCAGAACAAGATAAAATGATTAATTAATATGAAATATCTATAGAATTATGGCCTATCACTAACCCATAAATGTTTAAATAATTTTCACTAGTTTCAATCTTTTTGATAAAATGTACCCAGTTTCGTATTTATTGAAATGAGGGTTTACCTGAAAATGAAATTTGAATTTTGCTTTTTTGGCATCATATATTCAAGTTGTAATTCGCGTTTGGTAAAAACATGCAAACTTAAAAGCCAGTGCTATTAATTTTACTTAAATTTATTTTTACTAAATCATCAGTTTAAATACTGTAAATATTATTTTTCAGCCAAATAAAATATTCTGGAAAAAAATTACTAAAAATATTTCTTCAGTTTGTGATATCCACGTGAAACCTTTTAATATTACTCACGAATACATTATTATTTGCCTGAGATTATAAATTTGGGATACAAAATTCAATGAATTTCTTCGGAAACTTAAATTTAGTTATTGTGAATTCTCTTTTCTTAAAGCTCCTTTGGCTTTAAGGAACACATTCTCATCACGCGTGTCCTGAGAAAAAAAGGTTTGCAGCGAATTTCCAGATCTAATTTTGAAAACAATTTCTTTATTAAACATCTTATTGTACCTCATGTTTTTTTTTGTCCAAAAATTTAATTTGTTTATTTTCAATTTGATTTTTCGCGATTAAAACAAAAACTACGTATTCATGATTTGAAGATAATTGAAAGACGGTTCTGTTCCAAGCTGAAAAAATTAGACCAGCAAGAGGTCGTTTACCGACTGATGATAAGATAGATATTTGCATTACCTTCACTTGATCACGCAGGAATCTAGATGACCTTTCGTCGGTAAACCAGGCATCTGACATAAATTCTTGCCACAGACGACAACATAGTATTGCTGACTAAGAATCAAGGGTTCCTTTCAGCGAGCGCATCGGTCAAGCATAATCCCCAAGTTCCAGAATTTTCTAGAAATATATTCTATCAAGTGTGAGCCAGGTTGCTGCATTAAAATTTCACGAACATCGAGTTTTTACTACACAACGACGCTTCGGTGTATCATCGACTGTGTCAAGAATCTATGTAAGACCCTACTCCATCATCAGTCGGTAGTGTAGGCTCCTACTATGCATCAGATTAACGGCGGCTAAGAAGGACTTACCGACTAGTGGCATCTTAGCACGGTCACCAACCATAGTAGTATATATACTATTTTGATACATTCTGGTGACGTCACCGGCGTTAGCACTGATAACGCAGGTGACGTCAACAAAATCTCTCATTATAGTGTTCTACCAGGTGTCTCATCTCTTACAGCTGCTGGAGCAGTGTCAACACGCCCAAATCTTGCGCAATTTTTAACGATTGCAGCTTCTTATCAGAGCAAAAGATAAAACATTCTGGCGAATACGAAATTCGCGTTTATATAAAAGCGCATCTTGTAGATAATGAAAGGGAAAGTAAAGACAGAAACATTTTTCATAAAATTTTAGCATAGATTTAATTATAACATTGCATCAATATTTTTACAGCTAGATTGAATTAGTCTTTGTTTGTTTTTACTTTAGTCAAAAATCAACTTCGGTTCAAATGGATTGTTTCTTTTAAAAATCTTTGAATCTTCTTCAAATTATTCAAAATGTTTATCACAGGTTCGGCAGAAGAAGGTGGAACACGGTTCTTCGTATTCCAAAATGTTGGCTACTTTCTTGTGACCAGAGTATTGCAAGCTTAAGAGAAATTTGCCGTATGCTTCTGGTCATCTCGTCCTGACAGTATCAATTACCTCTTATAATATCTCATAATCATTCCAATCTTTCTGGAATCATGTAAAGAAAAACACAAGAATAGCTAAATATCGCGTAATGAAGAAAAAGAAGATTCAAGCTTACATAATAATAACTTACCGACCATTTGGGTACGTTGTAGTCATTTCTGATAAGAACTCCTGCTAATAACAGTCTGGGCACAGAGAAGGTTTTAAATTTCCTGAGTGGATCACGATGCTGGTATTCCATCGCCAAAAAAGATACTTTCCAGGCCAGAGGTTGGTGATGTAATGAACGAAATTTTAGCAGAATCCGTTGAATCATATTATCCCCTTCTTCTGTTCGTGACGATTCTTGGATGTCGGTATGTAAGCCAATAGTGGGGATAACAGAAAAAGAAGATAGTTACTAATGTATTCCGACGAAAATTTTGGACAACAGCTTTGAATATTTGATAAAAGGCCTTTTCCGTTTTTAACATACTTTCTATTTCGTAAAGGGAAGAACCAAATACAATATTGCCCACGAACAGACGAAAAGTTACTTTGTATTTGTATTGCATTATATTCATAAAAAATACAGTTTTTCCTCGAACGATTGATATGTTGAGGAATTATTGGTGGGAATCTTAAACTGGCAAAATAAAATCCTCTGCCATCACTGTTGACATACATAGCCACCCAACGTACTCCAGGCTTCAAATGATTATCTGTGGTGGCAATTATGGCTGCAGGTTTAGTCCAGTTTGCTGGTAATCTATCTGCGGAAAAACACCAAGAGTATGTGCGGGTATTTTTCTAAGAGCTTTACCAATCCCTGTAGAATTCATTTTATTACTAACTTTACGATTAGAATCAATGGAGATCTCACCCTTAATGATAGATGTACGGACAGGGTCCTTCTCCTTAGCGAGAGGAGGGTTGTCGGCAAGAGAGTCAAGAGATACACAGTCTTCCAAATTCCTAAACCATGTTTTCAACTGCATAGCTACATTTAGCCCACACTTATAATTTAGTCTTAGTTCTGGAGGATATTGTATTCCGTGATGAAGACAGTATGTTGAAGATGACAGTCACTCAATTAATGCAGGAAAATGCGATAGTTCTTCCGTATCTATAATTCGACGATTATTAACCATTTCTAGTGAGCCACTATAATAATCCGTCGTACCACTCGATTCCGTGCTGATACTTTGATACCCAGTTGTTCTTCGATTGTACCTGATGAGGTAATTCATGAAAATAACAAGAAGGTCCAATTATCCAATGACGAAATTCATGGTCGTAGACATCTTTGAATCCTTGAATTTCGATTTTGGTATCCATAACAGAAGCAATCACGTGATAGTTGTCGGAACTCTCAAATGAAAGTGAGTCTTGGATTCGTGTCAGTAATTGAAGCTAATAAAGTCCACTGGAGAAATGTGGCGGTAGGAACAAAAGAAAGTATAAAATTACTACTCGTGCTACTAATTTAAGCTCTGAAATCTACCATAACTTGACAAACCGAATAGATTTCCAAAATATTGTTATATTCTGCATACAACATAGAGTTTACTGTTTCTACAAGTTGATCAGCAAATCGCACCTCTATGCGTAAACTGCCGTTTGTTACGATATTGCAATCTTCGTTATCGTTTGCCAAAAGGTTAGGTGTTAAATCAAAAGCGAAAAGGCAGAATTCATTGGCAGAATTCATCTGTTCCTGAGAAGAGTGTGTATGATATGCATCTGCGTACAGTTTATTGTTAGCGAAGTCTGATTGAATAGGTTTTGTAGGTACTTGCACTCCATCTACGTATGACGAGAGGTAAATAATATTATAGTTTTTGAAATTGAAGAAGTTCATTGCGAAATAACCCTTAAACGCTTTGTTATCTACAAATCCGAGAATAAGTCGTTTGGGTATTTGGCCTAGCAACGAGTTATCTATAGTACGTCCATGAATGCCAGATTGCATGGTAATGGCTCTAACCTCAACCCGTTTTAGAGGATGTTTTGCTGTAGACTTGGAAAGAGCACGTGCATGAGCAAGTAAAACACTAGGATTAATTTTAGCTCGACAAATAAGAAGAGTTGCTTCAATATGTATATGCAATATGTGGGTGGTAGATGCCCAAAGCAAGGAAAATCAATCTCGTGAACGTAAGAGTTGAATTTGCACGTCTATTCCGTTGAGTAGAAATTTTTCTTGATTAAAGACATCACAGCGCAAATCGGCAATCATATCAAACTGTTTTTCACCTGCTGTAAACTCTTTGCGGTTAAAAACACCGGCATTGCCCGTAGTTGCTATTTCATCGACTTTACCAGGCATGTCATTGTACCGGAATCTTTGTTGTCACAGTATGTGCAGGTAAGAAAGAAAAAATCAACTGTCCCAAATTTCAAAATGACAACTGCATCATTGAACGTATTTTTGATCTGCAAAGTATTCTTCCTGTAGTCGACCAGAGCGCTCAGGCATTAACGGATATTATTTTACCAGAATTCAATGATGTACCACGTGGATCATATGAGCGATGATTCATGTCACTGGGAAATTCCAGATTTGATTATACAGTTGTTCAAATTATGGAAAAAACAAAACCCATAGCAAACAACGATACTATGTTATATAATATTGTATGCGATCTGTTTGCTATTCTCCAAACTCAATTTATCTCATCTTCTCGAAATGAATCAGAAAACAAAGAATATGAATAAAAATCATACACTGACACATTCATACATAATTTTATAATGGAATGTTATGCGTAAATCTTTGTTAAAATGGTATATACTATATGTTTTTGTCTTTACTAACCCTTTTCTTATTTATAAGAAGCGCTTTTAAGTAAACGTAAATTTCGTATTCGCCAGAATGTTTATATAATTTCCTCTGATAAGAGGTTGCGATCGTTAAAAATTACGTAAGATTTGGGCGGTATAAAATTTCTATAAGTAGTGTGTGTGTGTGAGAGAATTTTTGTAACTGAAAAAGATCCAATATGCATCATGTTATAATTCAGAAAGTTGCTTTTAGGTTTCTTTTCTTATTACAAGGTAAAGTGCTATCATGCCATAAATCTAAATCAATTTGCAACTTCAGAACAGATAAAATTGCATAATACAAATAGTAGTTCAAAATAACGAATATAATAGCGACTAGTACAAGGAACGCTGAAAATTTTTAAAGAATATTCATTCTCTTATAAAAATTCATTATTACTGTTTGCAGCTTTTATTTTTTAAGAAAATGAAGACCGTGATTATTTCTGAATATTTTGAATACACTGGAATTTCTTTCAATTTCCTTGCATAACTTGACACTGACATATAATTCCTTGGAATTGTTTTGCGTTCTTTAAATTCTACGTATTATTTCTCATTCTTTTGGGTTGTTTGAAATGCTCTCACATTCTTTCAAATATTGAATTCTTTCAACTTCCATGCTATTTTCCGAATTCCTCTGAATTCCCTGATATATCTGACTTCCATGAATTTTCTTAAATTTCCGGATTTCTTCGCATTATTTTAAAGTCAATAGCATTCCATGAATTCATAGGATTATGCGAATTATCTTAGTTCGAAGAATTTACTGAATTCTGAGAATTTCTGGATTTCCATGAACTTCAAATAATGCAAAGTATTCATGGAAATGGAGAACTGTCAAAGAATTTCACGGAATTCTAGTAAGTCAGGCATTTAGGAAATTGAGGAAACTTAAGAAATTAAAATAATTCAAGGAGTTCAGAGAATTCAGAAAATTTTGAGAATTCAGGGACTTCAAGATTTCAGTGACTTAGAGAATTTAAGGAAGTCAGGGAATTCAGAGAATTCTGAGAATTAGAGGAATTCAGTGAATTGAGAGAATTCAGATAATTCAGAGAATAGGGAAAATTCAGAGTTAAGTTCAGAATAGTTGAGGAATTTTTAGAATTAAAGAAATTCAAATCACTGAAAAAATTGAGGGAGTTTGAAGAATTCAGCGAATCTAATGAATTTAGGGAATTTAAGAAATTCGTGTAATCCAAGAAATTCACGTAATTCAGAAAATTCAAGGAATTCAAAGATTTCAAGAATTAAGGAAATACACGGAAAAAGCATTCCGGGAATCCGAAGAATTTAAGAAATTCAACGAATTCAAGAAATTTCTGAAAATCAATGAATTAGGGAATTCAGGGAATTATTAGAATTTAGGAAATTCATAGAAATTGAGGAAATTCAAGAAATTCACCGAAAACAAAAAATGTAGGGAATTCAAGGAATTCAGAGAATTCAGGGAATTCAGATAATTCAGATAGTTTAGAGAATGGAGAAAATTTAGAGAATTCAGGGAATTCAGAGTAATCTAGACTTTTGAGGGAATTGAGAATAGTTGAGGAATTCTGAGAATTAGAGGAATTCATATCACTGAAGGAATTGAGGGAGTTCAAAGAATTCAGCAAATTCAGCAAATTTAGGGGATTTAAGAAATTCATGGAATCCAAGTTATTCGCGGAATTCAGGTGATCGAAGAAATTCATAGAATTCAGGAAATTCAAGAACTTTAACCAAAACAAAAAATGTAGGGAATTTAGAGAATTCAAGGAATTCAGAGAATTTAGGGAATTGAGAGAATTCAGGGAATTGAGAGAATTCAGATGATTTAGAAAATAGAGAAAATTAAGAGAATTCAAGAAATTCAGAGTATTTAGTTTAGTTAAAGTATTCAGGTAATCTAGAGTTTACAGGGAATTAAGAATAGTTGAGGAATTTCGAGAATTAGAGAAATTCAAATCGCTAAAACAATTGAGGGAGTTTGAAGAGTTCAGCGAATTTAACATATTTAGGGAATTTAAGAAATTCATGTGATCGAAGAAATTCATAGAATTCAGGAAATTCAAGGAATTCAAATAATTGCAGGAATTCAGGAAACACAGGAAAAAGGAATTCCGGGAATTGAAAGAATTTTGGAAATTCAAGGAATCCAGAGAATTCAGGAACTTGAGAGAATCTCGATAATTAAGAGAATAGAGAATATTCATAGAATTCAGGGAATTCAAAGTACGTAGTTTACTTAGGGTATTCCGGTAATCTAGAATTTTCAGGGAATTAGGAAGAGTTAGGGAATTCTGAGAATTAGAGAAATTCAAATCACTGGAAGAATTGAGGGAGTTCAAAGAATTCAGAAAATCTAACGAATTTAGGGAATTTGAGAAATTCATGCAATCGAAAAAATTCATAGAATTCAGGAAATTCAAGGAATTTAAAGAATTGCAGGAATTAAGGAAATATAGGGAAAAAGAATTCCGGGAATAAAAAGGATTTAGGTAATTCAACGAATTCATTAAAATCAATGAATTAGGGAATTTATGGAATTCAGGGAATCAGAAGAATGCGGGAAATTCAAAGAAATTCAGGGAATTCAAAAAATTCGAGTGAATTAAAGAATCCAGGGAATTCAAGGAATTTAGGAAATTCGAGAGATTTAGAGAATTCAGGGAATCGAGAGAATTCAGATAATTTAGAGAATAGAGAAAGTTTAGGGGATTCAGAATATCTTGTTTAGTCAGAGTTTTGATGTCATCAAATTTTTCAGGGAATTAAGAATAGTTAAGAAATTCTGAGAATTAGAGAAATTCAGATCACTGGAAGAATTACGGGAGTTCAAAGAATTCAGAAAATTTAACGAATTTACGGAATTGAAGAAATTCATGTAATCGAAAAAATTCATAGAATTCAGGAAATTCAAGGAATTCAGAGAATTTCAGGAATTAAGGAAATACAGGGAAAAGGAATTCCGGGAATGAAAAGGATTTAGGAAATTCAACGAATTCATGAAAATCAATGAATGAGGGAATTCAGGGAATTCAGTGAATCAAAAAATGTTAGAAATTCTAAGAAATTCAGGGAATTTAATAAATTTCAGTAAAACAAAGAATGCAGGGAATTCAAGGAATTTAGGAAATTCAAGGAATTCAGAGAATTCAGGGAATCGAGAGAATTCAGATAATTTAGAGAACAGAGCAAATTCAAAGGATTAAGGGAATTCAGAGTATCTGGTTTAGTTCTAGTATTCAGGTAATCTAAATTTTTCAGAGAATTAAAAACAGCTAGGGAATTCTGAGAATTAGAGGAATTCAGATCACTGAAAGAATCACGGGAGTTCAAAGAATTGCAGTTATTAAGGAAATAGAGGGAAAAGGAATTCCGGGAATAAAAAGGATTTAGGAAATTCAACGAATTCATGAAAATCAATGAATTATGGAATTTAGGGAATTCAGGGAATCAGAAGAATGCGAGAAATTCAGGGAATTTAAGAAATTCGAGTGAATTAAAGAATCCAGGGAATTCAAGGAATTTAGGAAATTCAAGGAATCCAGAGAATTCAGGGAATTGAGAGAATTTAGATAATTTGAAGAATAGAGAAAATTCAGGGAATTAAGGGAATTCAGAGTATTTAGTTTAGTTAGAGTATTGAGGCAATCTAGAGTTTTCAGGAAATTAAGAATAGTTAGGCAAAACTAAGAATTGGAGAAATTCAGATCACTGAAAGAGGGTTTAAAGAATTCAGCGAATTTGAAGAATGTAGGGAATTTAATAAATTCATTCAATTTAAGAAATTCATTGAATTCAGGAAATTCAAGGAATTCAAAGAATTTCAGGAATTATTGAAATACAGGAAAAAGAAATTCCAGGGATGAAAAGAATTTAGGAAATTCAGGGAATTCATGAGAATCGATAAATTAGGAAATTCAGGGAATTCAAGGAATTCAGGAACTTAAAAGAATTTAGGAAATTCAAAGAAATTCAAGAAATTTAAGGAAAATAAAGAATTTAGTGAATTCGAGCAATTCAGGAAATTCCGAGAACTGAAGTTATTCAGGTTATGCAGGTCATTCAGAGTCATTCAGATAATTCAAACATCAAGGGAATTCAGAGTACTCAAGTAATCTGGGAATTTAGAGAATTTAATCAATCCAACGATTGAAGTGAATTCAAGGAGTTCAGAGAGTTCAAGAAATTCAGGAAATTCAACGAACTCAGGGAATTAAGGAAACTTAGGAAACTAAACGAATTCAGGGTATTCCTGATATACAGGGTATTCCTGATATACAGGGTATTCAGGGTATTTCGGATATTCAGGAAATTTAGGTAATTTAAGAAATTTACAGAAATAAAGGAATTCAGAGAGTCCAATAAATTCAGAGAACGCAAGGAATTCAGTGATCGACTTTTGAGCATCAAGAATTAAATGAGTCCAACGATTTAGGCGAATTCACGGAATTCATCCTATACCCATTCGACTTAATGTTTATCATTACGAACATGTGTTTTCAAAAAGAGTTGGAGCTCTATTGTTACCTGCAGGCCGATATAATGTAGGAAAAGAGAATAATTACATCATTGGAGTACTCTTACGTTCATTTACTTTGTTTATATTAAAAGTTCGTACTGCAGATTTTAATAATACATTTCAAAGGGTTAAAGTCCGCATAGATGGGAATATTGGCAACGTAACTGAACCAATAACGAGAAAGGATCCTTTGAATAGATTTTTCTTCAAAAACTTGTCACGTACTATTCGTTCTGCTGAAATACTTGCAAATGCATAAAAGAAAAGTTCAAATTTTGTTGTGTGGATAGCTTATTTCATGAGTTCCCCAAAAAAATTAATTAGTACTTCTTTCATGGATTTTTTAGACCATTTCCATTTGTTACAATACTTTTCACTAAATGTCTTCAGTCATCGTGACGTGAACTGTAAAATGATTATAAATTTCTAAACTATGTGACAATTATTTTTTTTGGAAAAATAAAACCCTGTGTGAAGAAAATTGCGAATATTATTTCTTTAGTTTGTGATATAAACGTATTTAAAATGTATTTTTAAACAGGGACTATGAAAAATCTTCGTTTGGAATGGGAAAAACTTGAAAAAAACTTACGACCGTACGAGAGTACGACCGTGCGGCAGTACGACCTACGACAGTACGACCGTACGACTGTACGTACGACCTAGCATGGTCTAGATCAATGAACCCCCTCTCCCTCTCCCTCTCCCTCTCCCTCTCCCTCTCCC
>JAABKJ010001816.1:0-29445 GCA_011634705.1 Andricus grossulariae
GCCCTCTGATTGTTTTTTCAGTTCGTAAATTAGTTCTAAAAATACAATAAAATTCATTCACAAGCATTTTAATCAATCGAAATGCGCCTAAACAGTATTTAAATCTTAAAGAATATATACATAATTAGCATGAATCAATAATTACAAACATTTTGAAAAAATACAAATACTTCTCTTTCTAAATTAATGTATGAACTATGCGAATGGTATCAAACTTTAAATGTAGACATTTAAATTGCGTTCCCACCGACTCTTGTCAGCTTCGCACATGATCGGTAACGACCGGACTCTTTCGGCTCATAGCGTTGGGGGAAGGTACCAAAGAGGAGCTCAAAACAATGAACGATGATCCGCTCGTGGGATCAACTGGTATCAATTTCTCGATCGATGACGTGTCTGTGGAGGAACATTAATTTCCCTCACTAGTGAAAAAATAAGTGAGGGAAGTGAAGTTAGCGTGGAGAAAGCGCAATTCGTCAGTAGCTCCATCTGATGTGAGCTATGGGTACCGTGTTGACAAAGTGAAACGAAGCTTCCAAATTGAAGTTAATAATCTGGCAATCGATTCACGAATCTAGAACTTCGTTTTCTTTCAACTCGCTCGAAAGCCGCATTTCCCTTTTGCGATAATTGGACAAAATATCGTGTTGGAGATATAGGCGATTAACTCGTGTGCAAACTTCACACTCGTTAATCTACTATATCTCCAAAAGGATGCACAATATACTTGAGTAAACACTAACTAGTATTTTTTACACGTAAATTTAAAATTAACTGGTTTACAATGAATGGAATTTTTCAGGTTTGTGCTCATCGACACATCTCTATATCGGGTGAATCCAGGTGGGGACAGGGAAAATGTTACATATTGAATCAAGATTTAAAAGTGGAGAGTCAAAAGACACCTTGCCAAGGGCTACAAAGGTCAAGCGTCCCCTACGAAAATTTTGGATATTGTTCAGCTGGTACAAGTGGATTATTAACGTCTGAAGAATATGTTATGATTGGTACACCAGGTACATTCAATTGGCAAGGAACGGTATATATGTCCACAGTTAGTCCGGATTTTTTAAATAAAGACAACACTATCTACAGATCTCCCATGAATGATTTTTCTCCTGTTAAAAAATACAGCTATCTCGGTAACTATACTTCCTTCTGTTTTATACGGACTTTAGCCTGTAGGTAGTGATATCCTAGATTTCAGTTATCAGGGGTCGTGCGCATAATACTTTACGCGATTTTTAGCTATTTTTGACTCCCCCTCCCCCATGTCACACATCGTCACAAACCTCCGATCCGCCTTCCTCCCTTGACGTCACGTCACACTTCTTTTTATACAACATTTTTTGTGAACGCGTACAAGATCCAGTAAACATAATAACATATTTCATTCCACAGAAAAAACAGTGCTGATAATCCACAAAAAATGTGTACTTGCGAAATTTGAAAAAATCTGGGTAAAACGTAGTAAAATTAATCACGCAGAAAAAATGTCTGACGTAACGGAAAGGGCACTTCGTCACAATTTGCTGACCCCCCCCCCAACTATGTAACGTATTATGTGCACGACCCCCACATGTTGTCAGCTATTCACTCCCCCCCCCCCATTTCACCTATTTTGGAAATTTATCACCTTTTTTCATTTGCCCATGTACAATTTTATTTACAAGTTTAATTTTAAAAACTTTGTGAGACCGAAATAGTTTTAAATCAGAAGCAAAGTAGGTCTTTGTTGGCGGAGAGGTACATTATTGGCCTAGGTGCTCAGCTGGTGTAATATAGTTAATTTTTAATCTGAATGTAGATGTATGGAACGGGGTACGCGATTGCCACTTAGAGGGTACCTACTTTTTTTTAAAGGTTCACGTCCTCCTTTGCACTTTGGTATAGTCTGACGTGTTCCATTATAAGTTCAACTAATAAAATGATAGTAAGCCTTGATTTACATGTTTATTTAACTTATTAAACTTTTGTTGTCGCCTCTTTTTGAAAAAACAGTTTACCTTTTTAACGGGAATAGGCACTGTGATGTCTAAGATTTACTTAAATCAAAAATTTTATTTCTGAAACTTGTTTAGTTCTTCTTCGTTCATCAATGCGACCCCTAAAGGTTTGCATGATCTCAATAAAAATTAGGCTTTGTATAGATGTCCGGTGCCGGGCACTAGGTTGGTATCCGGTAGGTTACTCTGATTGGTTACATGGAAGTCTGCAGGGTCTGCAGGACAGCAGCATCGGCAGAATACGGCATCCGACTTAGTATATTTTTTATTTTTTGGAGACGTGCACGAGGCATAACCTCAAAGTGAAGTATATAATTTGGGAGGAGAGCATATTTCGAAAGATTATGGAATTTCATTCGACACGTGTCACGGCTTTTTGTAAGTGGGGCCCGGTTTTGAAAATATGAATTTTTGAAAATTGCGGCTGCCGTCACTGATTCACTAGTGTCAGTCACGCGGCACGCCTCTCGCCGAGCAGCGGTGGCCTGGTGGTAGCGTTTTTGCTCGCGAATCCGTTGCTGTGGGGTTCAAATCTTTTGACCAGAAATTCTTTTTTACATAATTAAAAAATCCAAATTAAATCACATCAAAATATGGGGTAAAGGGTTACAGAAAGCATGCAGAATTTTCGGGCATGGAGAGACGCTGAATTGGGCTTTTGAAGGGAGCAGGGTCAACGAGATTAATGATAATATGATTAAGGGACTAGAAAGAAGAATAGAGCAGGAAATTCAGTTGGATTGGGTGAAAATAGATAACTCGACCTACTGTAGTGGATACAGAAAATGGAAGACCAACTTGGGGAGAGAAAACTATTGGAGTGAAAAAGGGACAAGTTCAGAGGGTAAGGAGCAGTGGGCGAGGTTAAGATGTGGGAACGTAGGAAAGGCAGGAATAAGGGATATAAGGATACAACGTGTAGAATTTGTGGGGAAGCAGAGGAAAACTTGACGCACATATAAATCTGTCAAGGGCTGGATGGAAAAATGGATAAAAGATGAATGGACGGTGTTGATAGATGGAAGGACGGGAAGAGAGATCGGGATTTAGAAGAATTGATCATCAATACATTTAAGGGAAAACCGAACTCTGTCCTCTGTCAATTTGCCAGAGAGTTTGAAAAGAAAGCGAGAGAAATGTCCGAGAGGGAGGTCGGAGAGAGCGCGACAGAGTGAAAGAGAGAAAGAATGAGTTTGAAAGTTAAACAAATTGTGATATGTAAAATTAAAGATATGAATATGTAAGGGAATAAATTTAGCCTCTAATGGATTAATATAGGATTTAATGGTTAATGATGATCTGAAGTTTGGTATCATAGGCATAATTTAATTGTTAATGCGCATGCAAAGCTTTAAGTTTGTAAGTTCTTAAGTTTTTTCAGGAAGGAAGATATATAGGTGAAAGGGAGAGAACCAAAAATGTGATGTATATATCTAGAATTCAACTGTTAATACTTTCCATGTAAAATTTAAAGGGATATTCATATGTAGCTTACTTAGTATTGTAATTGAGGAGGACACAGAAAAATTGTAAAAACTTGTAAAAAGTATACAATGGAGACAATAAATCATATCATCATCATCATACAAAAATTTTAATTTTTTCGAAAACGGTCACCACCCTTTTTTGAAAATAAATCATTTTAATTTTTTTAATAAATATGTGAGATACAGAAAAAGTCTAAAAGCAAAAATTTTCTTTCCAAAGAGTATACTAAAAGTTTTTTTCAATTTTTTGCTATTTCGCACCAAAGAATTTTTGAAAAAAGCGGCACTTTTTTTTAAATCCAGTATTTTCTAAAGTAATTTAGATAAAAAAATCTGTCTTTTTGATTTTGATAAAGGATATCTCATTTCTTTAAATCCCGCGAAGAAAATTTTACAAAGTTGAACATTAACAAAGTACTTAGAAACATTTTCTTTAAATGAAATGTTTTGATTTATTTAAAAATATATGTGAGATCAAGAAAAAAGGGTAGAGGAAAAGATGTTCCTGTCGAAGAAAATTAACAAACTAGGTAGCACAGTTTTTCTTAAGTTAAATATCTTGGTTTATTAAATGGAAAGGAACTTTTTTCGTAGAACTCCTCGAAATATAAATTTTTCTTTTCGGTTTTTTTTCTATATCGCATATATTTTGGGGAAACAACAAAGATGTTTATTTTTTCAAAAAATATGCCAGATATAAAAAAAGTACAAAAGGAAAAATGTTCTTTTTGAAGAGTCCGACAAAAAATTACTTTCAATTTTTGTATTGAAATATAGAAAAATGGAAAGGAACTTTTTTCGTAGAACACTTCGAAAGGAAAATTTTTCTTGTTGAAAATCTTTTTTTTTTCATTTTCAGAAAAACGGTCGCTTGTTGTTAATTTTCGTGCCAAAAATCAGGTCTCTCGGAAAAAAGTTTTCTATGATTTTAAGAATTTAAATAATATTATAAGTTATTTCTTATAAAAGAAAAAACATTTTTTACGAAAAAAGTTTAGAACTTACGAAAAATAATTATTTTAACAATTTAAAAATAATTACTTTTTCGGGGAAAACGTTCCCTATAATTCCTCTGTTTCCAATTGAGAAAATAAGTGAGCAATCTTTCAAATAATTTTCTATTGTTTAAAAAAAAATTGTTTTAACCATTTAAGCTATCGTAAGTTAAAATTCAATTGCAAAAAAGAATGCTAAAATATGTGTTTTTTGTAAGATTAAGATCTGTCACATTAAAATTTTTCGTTTATTAAAAATATTGTTTTTCATTTAAAATGTCACCGTTCAGCAATATTATTTTGATTGTTGAAATCATAAAAAAAACTATTTTATTCAGAGATTTAATTTTTGACACCTAAATTGTTTTTCATATTTCGAAACAATACGAAACTATCAAAATTGAATTCAATATTTCACTCAAAATGATGTAAATTAATAAGTCCATCAAATATTTATTATTCGAGCCAAACATTGAATTCCCAATGAATTTATTAATAATAAATTATATAAAAAGTATATATAAATTATTCCATAAATTTAGAGTAAATCATAAAATTAAAAATACCCCTAGTTACCCAATAATTAATATGATATTCATAAATTAAAATAAACGTAATTTCTAAAATCACAAAAATATCTTTCTCGATGAAATAATATTTTATTCTCGTTTTAAAATATATGCACAGCAGAATAAATAATTTTCACAATTATGTTCCTTTTGATTTACAGGCAGGTTTCATAACATGTTTAATTATTTTACAGTCCACAGTGAGGTGAGGTAAATTCATAATTCATAATCAACAATTCTGTAATTAATAATTACCGATTTGTAATTATTAATTAATAAATTATCAAACACTTCATCGACGGCTAGACGCCACTCATAAGGATCGAATTGGAAATATCTACTCGTGACGATAATAATCACAGATTATGTAAAATCTAAAGTTATAAAATCTCCAACTTCGAATATCAACTTCCGTTCTTAAATATCGACAGGTCCTAAAGAAATAAATTCTCCAAACTTGATAAATACATTCTTAAATTTTAAGATAAACTTTCTGGTTTTATTATCTAGTCTGCGAACACTTGGAAATTTTATAACGACTCGAATCATTTTTCGAGCGGATATGAGTCGGTCGATTATGGAAGCGATCTTAACGCTAATTGCACCTAATTCAGACGCTAATTTTAAAATAAGAAGTTCAGAGACGTAATAAAATTTTTTTTTAATTCAAATCCTGAAGCGTTAGTATCAGCTTTAAAAAGTGATTTTCGAAGTAAAAACATTCTAATTAGGGGAAACCTCCCTACAGTGGATAATGATTAATTAAAAATATTTATGTAAAAAATTAATTTAATTCAATCAATATATAAGACACGATACGTGTTAATAAATTAAATTTAAAATTAATTATTTTACGTATATTTGCGCTCTGAAATAATGATTATCCACTATAGGTTGCATTTTCCACGGTAGAGAGGTTTCCCCTACATAAATAAAAAATTCCGATTAGTCACAACTCTAAAACTTCGGTTTGTGCACTTCTTCATTGTGAGACCTACAAGAAAATAAAGTCTTAGCCTGAATCGGGTGCATTTTTAACAACAATAACAACAAAGATCGTTGAATATTTGTTTGTCGATCATAAAAAAAATCTTTGAGCTTCAGTCGCTCAAGACGGATTTCTCAACGTATAATACATTTATGTGAGTAATGTGCACATTTTATATTACACGTGTTCGTATTTACAATCAGGAATGAGACTCTGAACCTATCAACCTTCCCTAAAATTCGAATGGCCAGTTCGAATTTCACAATATTCCAGAAAAATTATATAAAATATACAATTTCCAACTGGAAGAAGCGTAATTCGGGACGCAATGATATAAAACTTTTTGATTATTAAACATTTAACACTAGCGACGAAAATATCGTGAAAACGTTTATAGATAGAAATTAGTCAATTTTTTCAGCGACAATTTCATCTTTAAAATCTGAGGCAGCGTATTTTTGAAAAAATCCTAATTCCTGGACCTTGTCGATTTAAATGCAGATTTTAAAATATATTATACGGATTAGAGGCCACCCATAAATTACTTAACACATTTTTTACCAATTTTTTATCTCTCCTCCATAACAAAATGATTGGACTATCCCCCCCCCCCCAAGTGTTATGTAATTTTTTTAAAATATTTTCAGCCATCTACTGAACCTATAAAACTGAATACATTTCAATTTTAAATCTTCAAAATTGAACTATGTCACAAAAATAATTCAAAATTGCATCAGTTTCTATTATACACGTTCAATATTGAACATGTTTAAATTGCAAATCGTTATAATTGAGGAATTTTCAATTATAAATATCCAAAATACAACTAGTAAGAAAAAGTTCAAAATTACATACCTATGAAATATAAATATTCAAAATATAATAATTTTCATTTCTATATTTTCAAAGTTCAAGATTTTCAATTGTATCTCTTAAAAATCGCAGAATTTTGAATTTTAAATCTTTGAAATTGAAGAGTTTTTAATTCCGAAAATTTGTAATTAAAAATTCTGTAATTTTGATCATTTATATTTGAAATTTGTTCAATTTGGAAGATTTAGATTACTTAGAATGTTGAAAACTGTTAACTTTTGATCTTCAAATCATCAAAAATTAATAATATTGATTTATACATCTTTAAAACTGAAGAATCTTTAATTGAAAATCTTGAAAATTGCACTGTTAAAAAAATGTTCAATTTCAATATTTTAAAAATATAAATATTTAAAATTTAATAATTAATTCTATATATTCAAAATTCAAGAATTTTCAATGTAGCTCTTCAAAATTATTGAACTTTAAATTATAAACCTTTCAAATTGAAGATTTTTTAATTTTGAAAATTTGTGATAAAAAATTATGGTATTCTGTTGATTTATATTTGAAATTTTTCAATTTGAAACATTTAAAATTGATGAGTTTTGACTTTTGATCTGAAAAATCAGCCAAATTCAAGAATTTTGGTTTATACATCTGTAAAATTGAAGAATTTTCAATTGCAAATCTTAAACATTGAAATCTTAAAAAAAAAACATTAAAAGTTACATATTTCTATAAATCTTCAATTTTTAATCTTCAGGGCTCAAAATTTCATGATATTAAACTGTAAACGTTTAAAATTAAAAAACAGTGTGGCAAATTTTCAATTTTAAATATCTTCAAAACGGATCAGTATCGAAAATGGCAAACATCAGAAAAATTAAAAATTCCAGAATTACTCAGAAAAATATTTCTTTTAAATTGAAGAAACCATTTATTTAACATAATTTGTTTCATTTAACTAAAAATAACTTCAACATGAAGAAAATTATTTTAAATTAAAGAAAAATTTGTATTGCAACAAACAAAAAAACATTTCTTTGACTCAAAGAAACTTTTCTTTTATTCGAAGAAATGCTTTTTTGAATCAAAGAATCTGTTTTCTAAGTGTTTGTCTTTTAAGAATATCTTATTACGATATAAAATCCCAAATTAACTTATTAATTTATAGCTTTGCTTTTAATTCCTGCTGTGATAAAATCTTATATCAATATATCATATAAGATTTTAATTTGATAATTATAGATAATCAAAATATTACAGATTTTTATTTATTATTATGATTCATTATTGTTATTGTTATTAGATTAAACTTCATGTTTATTCTGACGTCAAATCTAGAAGATTACCAAATCTACGGGTATATTTAATAAACAGTCTTAGCCAAAACCACACAAAAATTGTCGAATAAATTTGGGGGTAATAGTCATTTCAAAAATGGTAGAAGACTTTTCTTTTTATGGAGATTTTGTTTCAGAACATGGGGAAAAAAATCCACATACATTTTTAATTCATGGATTTTCTACAGGGTTGATTCGTTAAAAATATTACGTAACATTGTCAATTCACTTCCCCAAAACGTTGTTACGTAATTTATGGATGGCCCTTTATTGTATAAATAAAAATGTCCACTGATTCGAAAATCACATAATCGACTTTTTCTGTCCACTGAGTCTATAAAAAATCTCCAGGCCTGGAAATTCAATGTCTATAATAAGCGTATCGATTGTACTAAAATCACAATCTTTCAGGTTCTACTAGACAATATGTCCTCGAAGAAGGTTAAAAACAATTGCAAAAGCCTCTTGCGGTGACGAAAATTCACAAATTGGCATAATTTAAATTTAAATTCAAATAGAGATTTAAATTCAATTAGAAATTTTGTTTTTTGTCACTTGAGAAAATTGAGGCTCGCGATTGTTGTCAGGATGAGCAAGCTCTAACTTCTTTCTGTACAAAGAGATGATCGTCGGAAATTGTTTCTGGATTCGGTGCTTCTAGTTTTTTTATATATATTTATATTTTTTTATTTCCTACTTATGGACTGGAACCTTGGTAAGCAGAGACCAAATTTAGACTCGATGCCGGTGAAAATTGGAATAGCTACTTCGTAGCCACCTATGTGGTCAGGATTTGTCGACCGGATTTCTTCAGCAACTCCAGTTGTAGGCACCTTCAGCTCGGATCCACTCGGTCGTCTGGATTTTTGAAGAAATTAAATTTTTTTTAAATTATGAAGACAGAGATTATAAAATTGAAGTGTAAGGTTCTTAAGCGATTTTGAGATTTTGTACACTGTGGCACAGAATAACTTTTGAGGAACTTGATAGAGAATTTTCAATCTTAAAATTCAATTTCAGGGGATTTTGAATTTCAATGACAATTTTTTTAAATTTATACTTACGATCCTCCAAAATCGACGACGAACAACCTCTGGAGAATTTCATAAGTGAAGAGGGTGACGCCAAATTGTGGCGACGATCTGAATACTCGGGCTGTAAAAATAAAAATGAGGAATTATTTTCAAAAAGGTCAAAAGATCCCTTCTTGTAATTCTTTGTCAAAATAAAGATTTAGAACGATTATCAAACATGAAAGATTCAATTTGATTCTATATTTTTGGTTTTAAATGTTTCAAATTTCTTTTAAATTAAATTTATTTCCAGGGGTTGACCACTTAATTCATGAGTGTACACCAGATTTCAAGATTTTAAAAGATTTAACGAAATTTCAAAGATTTCAAGAAATATCAGTAAATTCAAAGGAAATCTAAAAATATTTCTAACGATTCCAAGAAATTTCAAAAGATTTCCAAAGATCTACAAATATATCAAGCAATGTCAACAGAGTTGAAGAAATTTCAAAATATTAAAGAAATTTCCAGTGATTTCAAAATATTTCAGTATATTTCAAGAGATCCAAACAAATTTCAGACGATTTCAGGATATTTCAAAAGAGTTTAATCGATTCTAAGAGATTTTAAAAGATTTCAATGATTTTAAGAGATTTTAAGAGATTTCAGAATATTTCAAAAGATATTCAAAGATTTAAAGAGATTTCAAAGCATTTCAATGATTTCAAGACATTTCAGAATATTCCAAGAGATCTAAAAGTATTCCAAGATATTTCAAGAGATTTCAAACGATATTCAAATATTTAAAGTGATTTCCAAAGATTTTCACGGATTAAAAAAAATTTTAGAAGATATAAAAGATATAGAACAATTTCAGTATATTCCAAGTGATATAACAATATTTCAAGCAATTTCAGAAGATATTAAGAGATCTCGAAATATTTCAGTAGATTTCAAGAGATTTCAAGTCATTTCAGAAAAATTCAAGAGATTTCAAAAGATTTCCAAGGGTTTCAAGAAATATCACGTGATTTTGAGGAGATTTCAAAATATTTTCAAGAATTTCAACTAATTTTAAAAGATATAAAAGATTTCGAATAATTTCTAAACATGTCCAGAGATTTCAAAAGATTTCAAAGATTTCTTTTAAGATCTTTAAAGATATTTCAAAAGATTTCAGTATATTCCAAGAAATGCAAAACAAATTCCGGCAATTTCAGTAGATTTCAAGAGATTTTAAAAGATTTCAATGATTTCAAAAGATTTTAAGAGATTTCAGAATATTCCAAAAGATCTAAAAAGATTTCAAGATATTTTCAAATACTTCAATAATTTCAAAGCATTTCCAGCGTTTTAAATAGATTTCAACATATTTTAAAACTTGTAAGATTTTAAGCGAATCCCAGAGATTTTTTATGATTTCCATGATTTCAAGAGATTTTGAGAGATTTCAGAATATTCCAATAGATTTCAATACATTTTAATAGATTTAGTATATTTCAAGAAATATAGAGAAATTTTAGGAGATTTTAAAAGATTTCCATGGTTACAAGAGATTTTAAGAGATTTCAGAATAATCCAAAAGATCTAAACAGATTTCTAGAGATTTCAGAATATTTCAAAAGATTTCCAGAGATTTCAAAAGATTCCAAAGAGTTCTTTGAAGATATTTCAAGACCTTTTAAGAGATTTCAGAATATTCCAAAAGATCTGAAAATATTTCAAGAGATTTCAAGACATTTCAGAATATTTTAATAGATTTCAAGAGATTTCAAAATATTTCAAAGCTTTCGAACGATTTCAAAGGATTTCCACGATTTCCAGAGATTGCAAAAGATTTCGAAGAGTCTTTTAAGATCTTTCAAGAAATTTTAAGAGATTTCGGAATATTTTTAAAGATTTCAAGAGATTTCAAAATATTTCTAAGCTTTTGAACGATTTCAAAAGATTTCCTGAGATTTCAAAAAATTTCAAAGAGTTCTTTGAAGATCTCTCAAGACATTTTATGAGATTTTAGAATATTTCAAAGATATGAAAAGATTTCAAGACATTTCAAAATATTTTAATAGATTTAAAGAGATTTAAAAATATTCCAAAAGATCTGAAAAGATTTCAAGAGATTTCAAGACATTTCAGAATATTTTAATAGATTTCAAAATATCTCAAAGCTTTCGAAAGATTTCAAAAGATTTCCAAGATTTCCAGAAATTCCAAAAGATATCAAAGAGTCTTTTAAGATCTTTCAAAAAATTTTAAGAAATTTCAGAATATTCTAAAAGATCTAAACAGATTTCAAGAGATTTCAGAATATTTTTAATGACTTCAAGAGATTTCAAAATATTTCAAAGCATTCGAACGATTTCAAAAGATTTCAAAGAGTTCTTTGAAGATCTGTCAAGACATTTTAAGAGATTTCAGAACATTCCAAAAGATCTGAAAAGATTTCAAGACATTTCAAGACATTTCAGAATATTTTGATAGATTTCAAGAGATTTCAAAATATTTCAAAGCTTTCGAACGATTTCAAAGAATTTCCAAGATTTCCAGAGATTCCAAAAGATTTCGAAGAGTCTTTTAAGATTTTTCAAGACATTTTAAGAGATTTCAGAATATTCCGAAAGATCTAAAAAGATTTCAAGAGATTTCAGAATATTTTTAAGGATTTCAAGTGATTTTAAAATATTTCAAAGCTTTCGAATGATTTCAAAAGATTTCAAAAAATTCTTTGAAGATCTTTCAAGACATTTTATGAGATTGTAGAATATTCCAAAAGATCTAAAGAGATTTAAAAATATTTCAGAATATTTCCATCGATTTCAAGATATTTCAAGAGATTTCAAGAGATTACAAGAGATTTGAAAATATTTCAAAGAATTCTCTGAAGACCTTTCAAGACATTTGAAGATATTTTAGTATGTTTCAAGAAATAGAAACAAATTTCAGGAGATTTGAAAAGATTTCTATAGTTACAAGAAATTTCAAGAGATTTTTAGAATAATTCAAAAGATCTAAATGATCTCAAGCGATTTAAAGAGATTTCAAGAGATTTTAAAGGTTTCGAAAAGATTTCGAAGGTTTCACGAAAGCTTGTGCATCAAATTATAAGAGTAATCAACCCCTTGATTAATTTGTAATTTAGTCGGTCTAAAGTGGCTTTCAATATTAGAACTTCAATAATTCTTATGGTAAGATGAATGCTTTCTGCCGATGCTGTAATCGTTGTCTTTGACGATTATACATAATATTATAAAACGAAATGTTAGGGATTAAAATTTGAGAATGAATTCATCGACGAGCTGAAAAAAGTTATTTATAAAATTCAATGTTATTCAACATGAATGATATCCACTCATAACAGAAAAATATGAAATAATATTCTTACCCCTGGTAAGAACGAATAAAATCCTCAAGGAAATTATTAATAGGAATATTGTCATTTTAAAAAGAGACAACATTGTTAAGAATACAATTATAATTATTAATCAGAATTATTTCACAGGACAAGAAAAGAAAACCAGGCTGAAATTCAAAGAGATTTACTTACTGATGAGTAAATCACCGGGTGATGTAAAAGAGAAATTTTGGTCGAAGAATGTCACAGGTATAAAACCATGCAGACAATTGACCAAATCAGAATATATTACTAACTGTCTTGATCGAAATATGCGTACAAATTATCTTTAAAATTCATAAATTCAAGAACTTAATAACTTTATTTGCCAGAAAGACCTCAGAGTCTCTATTTGAAAAAAGGGAAAATAGGGATTTTTTGGATAAATATGAAACGCGTAAAATAATAATAATAAATAATAATTACATTAAATCAATCAAATTATGTTGACATTTAGATTCAAAAATTTAATTCCAACTACAGTGTTCTTAAGTTTTTTGAAAATCTGGATGCTTTTAAACCAAAATTTATTTCAAATTTCGTATTCAAATTTCAAATTTTATCCATTCTTTACTAAAATAATAATGCTTTACAACTTGATCGCAAAAAATGTCACTTAATTATATCAACATCAATAATTTTGAATCCTTTTTCATAAAATATTTATGTGCATAAAATTTGTATACGTCGAAAAATTTTAAAATATGGATCGGTTTCAAATTATAATTACATGGAATTTTCTTATCAGAAAATTAAAACAGCACTGACAATTTGGAAGCTTCAAAATTTAATTTTGTTTTTTCATAATTCTGAGCTTTTTGAATTGAGATCATTGTCAAATCATTGAATTCTTTCTTTTTTAGTTGCTTACAAAAATATTTGATCCAAAATGAATATTTGTATCAATTTCTTTTAAAGCAACTTTCGGAAAGTTTGAATTGTTTTATGAAATTGTTTAGAATACTAAATTCTTCTTGGTTTAAAAGCTTTCAAATTTTAACTCTTTTCCACTTGTAACATCGAAAACCTAAATCTTCTTTAAACAAAAAAACAAAAAAAAAACCAAGAAAAAAACGATTTCCAATGTACAGACTTTGAGGTACTAGCATTTCCAAAAAAAATCTCTTCAAAATATGAAATCGTAAATTTTGCAAGTACCTGTCGCTCCTTTCCAAAAAGCTCTTGCCCCCTCTTCTCTATAAATTTTCCGGGCACAATCTACAAGTCCATTGTAGGTCGTCTGTCCTTCTCTCGCGACAACCTGAAAGTAATTTCAAACAGAAAACTCCTGAGTAAGTAAATTAACAATTTTAAAATAAAATAAAAAATTTTGATTAGTAGTTCCTTGAATATTATGATAATAAAGGGTCAGTCTACTGACTTTAGTCTGAAATAGTTCATATAGAGTTGATTTAGCACATTAGAGTGAAAATATTAGTGTTAGTTTGATTTTAAATAATATTCAAAGATAATTTTTGCCACCTGAATATTTTTCGTAAATTTTTGTCGTTGTATTTAGGGGTCATCTAAAAATAACGTAAGACGATTTGGGTGGAAGAGAAATTTTTGGTAAAATCTTACTGTTTCTTATGAATTATCAAAGTAGTTCAACTTTCAACCAAGTAGTTAAATTATCAACCAACAAAGATGAATTCTTAATAAAAAAATTAATAGTTGATATTTTAACCAAGAAAAGATTTCCATTTTTAATCAAAAACCGTTGAATCGAAACAAAAATGACGAATTTTTAATAAAATAATTAAATCCTCAACCGAAACAGATTCATTTACAACTAAAAATTGGAATTTTTAACAACAAAAAAAGATTAAATTTCTAACAAAAGAAATTAATTTTGAAATAAAAATGACAAATTTTCAACCAGAGTTGAAATTCTAACCAAAAAAGATTTCTTAACATATAAAGAAAAAAAAATGCATCCAACATGTTGAATTTCCAAGCCAAAACGACGAGCTTTGTACAAAACAGTTCAATTTTCAACCAATAAGATTAATTTTCTACCGAAAAAGACATATTATCGACAAATTACATAAATTTGCAACCAAATAGTTAAATTTTAAAACTTAGAAAATCAACTATTAACCAAAAATGGAAAAGTTAAATTTTCATTTAAAAAATAATGTCAATTTTAAAAAATCAAAAAAAAAATTAAAATTACAAATTTTAAAAAGCAACGAATTTTCAAGAGAAAAATATGGATTTTCAACTAAAACAGATTAATTTTTAACCAAACAGTTGCATTATTGATTTTTGTTGCAAAATTGATTTGATACAAAAAAAGACTAATTTTCAACAAAATACATAAATTTTCAACAAAATAATTATATTTACAACCAAAAGAATTAACTTTCTACCAAAAACTATGAATTTTCAAAAAATACATAATAAAAATACATTAATTCTCTGCCAAAACTAAATAATAATAATGCCAAAACTAAATAAATAATAAAAATAATTTATTAATTTTAACAAAATACATGAATTTTCTACTGAAATGATAAATTTTCAAACAAAAATGTAACGAATTTTCAACAAAATAGTTGAATTTTAGTTGAATAGTAGTTGAATTTTCTACCAGATTGTTGAATTTTTTAGCCAAAAAGACGAATTTTCAACAAAACAGTTTAATTTTCAACCGAAAAAGATGACTTTTTAATAAAATTGTTGAATTTTCAACAAAATATCTTATTTAAGAAATGGGTTTGACCACAACCCCACCCCCATGTAAGACAGCAGAGAAAATGTTGTTGAAAACTCGTCTTCTTTAGTCGAATTCAACTGTTTTTTATTTCAAATTCAAATACTTTTTGGTTTGAATATCTACTATTATTTTTCGTTGAAAATATATCTTTTTTGGTTGAAAGTTCAACTACCTTGCTGAAAGTTGAACTACTTTCTTAAAAATACTTTATTTTTTTGTTTGTTAAAGATTCATCTCTCTGGTTGAAAATTTAACCATTGGATTGAAAATTTGTTTTTTTGTTTTAAAATTGATCTTTTTAGTGGAAAATTCAACTATTCGATTGAAAACTCGTCTATTTGATAGAAAATTCATCTCTTTGGTTGAAAATTACTTCCTTTGATTGAAATTTTAACTATTCAATTTTTGATGAAAAAATATATTTAATAGTTGCAAATTCAACTAGTTGGTTAAAAATTCATGTATTTAATTGAAAATTCGTCGTTTTTGGTAGAATATTAATCATTTTAGTAGCAATTACATCTTTTTTGGTTAAAAAAGCAACTACTTGGCTCAAAGTTGAACTACTTTTTTAAAAATTCATTATTCTGGGTAAAGGTTTGTCTCTGTGGTTGAAAATTTAACCATTTTCTTGAAAATTTGTTTTCTTGTTGCTTCAAAATTGATATTTTTAGTCGAAAATTCAACTATTCGGTTAAAAACTCGTCTTTTTTGGTAGAAAATTCATCTCTGGTTGAAAATTAATTTTAACTATTACATTTTTGGTGGAAAATTTATATTTATTAGTTGAAAATTCAACTAGTTGGTTAAAAATCCATGTATTTTATTGGAAATCCGTCGTTTGTGGTACAATATTAATCTTCTTGGTAGCAATTTCATCTTTTTGGTTGAAAATACAACTGTTTAGTTGAAAATTAATCTCTTTTTTTGAGGATTCAACCATTTTCTTGAAATGTCGACTTTTTTGGTGAATTCAACTGTTTCAGATTTAAAATAAAAATCTTTTTAGTTTAATTATCAACTATTACATTTTTCGTATAGAATTCATCTGTTTTGGTTAAAAATTAAACTACTCGGCTAAAAGTTGAACTACTTTGTTAAAAATTAATTTTTTTGTTGACAAGGATTCATCTCTTTCGTTAAAAATTTAACTTTTTTGTTGAAAATGTATTTTTTTGTTGTTTGAAAATTGACCTTTTTAGTCGAATATTCAACCGTTTGGTTAAAAACTCATCTTTTTGTATATAAAATTCCTGTCTTGGGTTTAAAGTGCTTGTATTTAGTTAAAAATTCATCTTTCTTGGTTGAGAATTCAACTACTTAGTTCAAAGTTTAACTATTTTTTTTTTATTAATTTTTTTGGGTATAGATTCGTCTCTGTGGTTGAAATTTAGTTTTTCTGTTGTTTGAAAATTGACCTTTTTATTTAAAAATTCAACTATTTGGTTGAAAACTAGTCTTTTTTGGCAGAAAATTAATCTGTTTGGTTCGAAATTAATTTTTTTAACTGAAATTTTAACTATTCCATTTTTGGTTAAACATTTATGTTTATTTGTTGAAAATTCAACTATTTGCATAAAAATGCATTACTTTCTTGCAAATTCGTCTTTTTTTGATGGAATATTAATCTTCTTGGCAGAAATTTAATCTTTTTTGGTTCAAAATAAAACTCTTGAGTTGAAAATTAATCTCTTTTGGTTGATGGTTCAACTATTTTCTTGAAAATTCGACTCTTTTTGTTGAAACACATTTTTTTTTAGCATTCATCTTTTTACGTTGAAAATTCAACTCATTAGTTGAAAGTTGAACCGCTTTCATAAAAATTCATTTTTTTTAAGATTCATCACTTGAAATATCAATTTTCATTAATTATCAAAAATATCGTCCTCACTTTTGTTTTATATTATTTTAGATTTAAGATAATGTGCACTACAACAATGTTGTGTAAATATATAAATTTATATTTTCATTCAAAAATCACGTTAAACAGAAAATAATAATCACGCGCGCAGCGCGCGTATTTGTTTTCTAGTTAATTTTAAATTTTAATGGATTTTAATTTAATTTAACTGATTACAAATTTAATTAAAATATATGTATATCAACCTGTAAACGAGTCTTAATGACGTCAGCAGGGGTGACAAGTGCCGCAGCAGGAATTCCCGCTATCGCACCGGAAAGGAGACACGACAAAGGTGTATTATATCCTCCCTCGTCTGCCATTCTCGATTTTGTGTGGGCGTACATCGGGAAATAAATTGCACTAAAGGGCACGTCTCTCAATAAACAGGCTCTTGCCCCCTGAAAAATGTATAAAAGCATTAAAATAAATAAATAACGAAGTATAAATACAAGTCACTTCTGATCAGATGTTACATTTGAAACTATTTTCAATTGACATTTAAATTAAAAATATATATATATTAAGCTATAGGGCAAAAACGGGTTCAATTTTTATATAATTATTATTTTATAATTACTTTGTACAATCCAAAAAGCCCCAATTCTTTAACAACAGCCCAAGCTCTGACTTTTTGGCCCCCAGCAATTTCTCCAGCAACTTGCAGTCGGATTTTCACAATTTCAAGAGGATTCGTGAAAACCACTTGAGATGCTCCAGCCTGGAAATAATAAAATTATTAATTATTAACTAGCAAAAATACTTATTACACGTCACTTTTTTTGGTTGCCTAAATATCAAATGAAAATATATATGGTTCAACTTAAAACACTGTCAAATATAATTAATAATCATGAATTCAAATAAATATTAAAATAGCTACATCGGCTTTCATACAATATTGATTTAATTTTAATTTTATTCAGCTTGCAGTAGTCTGTAATTTTTATTTAAGTTTAAGATTTTATCGCAGCAGGAATTAGAAGCAAGAAAAAAATTAATAAGATATTTTGAGATTTCATATCGTAATAAGATGTTTTTAATAAACATTCTGGAAATCTGAGTCTTACTGGTATCTTCCATTTTCGACACTGATCCATTTTGAAGATTTTTACAATTGAAAATTAGCGAACTTTTAGTTTTGAATATTTATAGTTCAAAATCATAAAGTTTTCTTTTTAATAATTCCATTTTGAAGATTTACGATTTAAAACTCTCCAATTTTAAAAATGTGTAAATAAAAATTCTTAAATTTTCATGAATTTGGAAATCAAAAGTCAAGTTTTCAATTCTAAATCTTCCAAATTGAAGAAATTTCTAATGCAAATCATGAAAATTACAGAAATTTGTTACCGCTGGTTGGCAGAATTAAAAAACTCTTCAATTTTAAAGATTTACAATTAATAGTTTATAATTTTGAACAGTTACAATTGAAAATTCTTGAATTTTAAAAATATAGAATTACAAATTATCCAATTTTTAAGATTTATATTTTAAAGGTATGTAATTTTTACAATTTTGTTGAAATAGTTAAATTTTCACGATTAACAATTAAAAATGCTTCAATTTTCAAGATTTGCAATTTAAAATTCTCCCTTTCTAAGATTTACAATGTAAAACTCTTTAATTTTAAAATGTACAAATAAAATTTTTTAAATTTTAGGATTTTGAAAAGCACGTCATTTTTAATTATAGATCTTCCAAATTGAAGAAATTTCGAATGTAAAGCATAAAAATTACAAAAATGTTAATTATAAAACTTAAAACTTGCATAATTTTGTATTGTAAATTGTCATAATTAAAAACTCTTGAATTTTAACGACCTACAATTTAGATTTCTACCATTTTTTAAATTTACAATTGAAAATTCATCAATCTTAACAATTTGCAGTTTAAAATTCTACAATTTTAAAAATACATACATGAAAATTCTTAAATTGAGATGATTCTGATGATTCTGAGGATCAAAAGCCAAAAGTTTTTATTTCTAAATCTTCCAAATTAATGAGATTTAAAATGTAGATCGTCAAAATTACAGAAATTTCCATTGTTAAACTTTCTAAATTGAAAACTGTTCAATTTTAAAGATTTACAATTTAAAGTTCTGCAATTTTTACAATTGAAAAATCTTGAACTGTGAAAATATAGAATTAAAATTATTGATTTTTATATATTATGAAGGTATTCAATTTGGAACGTTTTATTGGAATAATTCAATCTTGAAAATTTCCAATTGAAAACTCTTTAATTTTAAAGATTTCTGAACACAAATTCTCAAATTTGGATTACTTTGAACATCAAAAGACAATTTTTCATTTCTGAATCTTCTAAATTGAAGAAATTTCGAATGTGAAGCATCAAAATTACATAATTTTTAAGTGCAAAACATAAAACTCGCAAAATTTTTAATTTTTTAAATTAAAAACTCTTACATTTTGAATATTTGCCATTCAAATTTCTATAATTTTGTATATTTAAAATTGAAAATTCTTCAATTTTAACGGTTTTTAGTTTAAACTTTTTTTAATATTAACGATTTGCATTTAAAAATTCTTCAATTTTAAATATGTATAAATAAACATTCTTAAATATTGAGATGATTTTAATGATTTTGAAGATCAAAAGTCAAGAGTTATTCATTCTAATTCTTCCAAATTGATGAAATTTCACATTTAAATCGACGAAATTACAGAAATTTTCATTGTTAAACATAAAAATTGCGTAGTTTTCATTGTCAATTTTTTAAATTAAAATTGTTCAATTTTAAAGATTTACAACTCAAAGTTCTACAATTTTTAAGAGTTACAATTGAAAATTAATAAATAAAAATCATGTTAGATTTCAATGAAGATTTCTAATTCTGAACAATTTTCTGTTGTCTTTAGTTAGAAACAACCATTTTGCAACTTACTTTTTACTTATTTCTAACTACCTTGCAATTTGTGAAATACCAAAATAAGACATATCAAGTTGAACTATACAAAAAATCGATCGATTAAAAAAAAAAATTAGAATCTTGAAGAATTTCGAACTGTGATAGTGTTTTTCGTTGAAAAATTGTATTTTTAAAGTTTTTAAAATATATTTTAAAGAATATTCGTAACTTTTAGCCATTTTTGTTTATGTTGGCGTTTTACACCGAAAATCGATATTTTTAATAAAAAATCATTGGATTTCAAAGAAGACTAAACATTTTTGAACAGTTTTACTTTATATCAGTTATTTTAAACAAAAATCTTCAGACTTTAAAAAAAATTAACATTTTAGAACAATTTTAATTTGAAATTAAGATATATCAATTTTCATCAATTATAAAAAATATTGTTCTTGTTTTTCTTGTAGATTATTTTAGATAATAGATACTATAAAATATCATATCTAATCCAATTTAAATTCTAGGTGGATAAAATAAAATAATTCACGTATGTATTTTCTTGAAAATTCGTTGTTTTTGGTTCAAACTCAATTTTTTAAACTGAAAATATAACTATACCATTTTCGGTTAAAAACTGATCTTTTTTAGTTGAAAATTCATGTGTTTTGTTAAAAATTCATATTTTTCATAGCAAATTATTCTTCTTGGTTAAAAATTTTCTTTGGTTACAAATTTAACTATTTTGTTGATAATTAACTTTTTATCTTAATTTTTTCCTCGCAAAATTTAACTATTCCGTTTTTTGTTGAAAATTTATCTTTTTTAGTTGAAACTTCCACTATTTGATTGAAAATTCATCTGTGCGGTCGAAAATTTGACTATTTTGTTGAACATTTATTTTACTTGGTTGAAAATTAATTTTTTGAATTGAAGATTTAACTGCTCTATTTTAAGTTGCAAATTTATCTTTTCTGGTTCAAAATTTAACTTTTGGGTTGAAAATGCATGTATTTGGTTTAAAAAGTGATATGTTCTATTGAAAATTCATTTATTTTGTTGACAACTCGTCTTTCGGGTTGAAAATTAATATTTGTAGGCTGAAAATTAAATTTTTTGGTAAAAAACTAGTTTTTGGCTTTATAAATTCAACAATTTTGTTGGAAATTAATTTTGTTGTTAAAAGTTAATATTTTTGAGTTGAAAACTCAACAGTTTTGTAGAAAATTCGTGTTTTTGGCTTGAAAATATAACATTCTGGATGATATTTTTCTATTTATTGATCTCCTGGATGTAAATTTTTTTTATACATGAAAGGCAAATTTATAAAGGTGAGGGAAAATGAAAAATTGGCCAGGAGAAAGTCAGGTAATTTTTAAATCGGGATTTCACAGCAACCCTGTATTAGTTAAAGAACAAAAGATAGAAGATTTTAAATAGCACTTGATAGAAATAGACTTTCTTTTTTGTGTGTTTCAAGTCGCTATCCCTATAGCGTTCAAAATTTGCACTAAATTTGTTTCCCACCGAAAAAATTGCAACAGTTTCATATAGGAAACATGCAATAATGACTTTTTTTAAATAAAGCTTTGGATAATAAAAATGGTTAACAAATTAATGAACAATTAGTGTAAACGCGTCTAAGTCGTTTAATGTTAAAGTTTTAGCCTTAATTCGAAAATATTCGATTTAAAATCATTCAATTTGAAGTATTTCGAAAAACTTACACAAGCGCCGGAAAGAATTTCTCCGGAAAGTGGAAGATTTCCATTTTTGTCCATAAATTTATCCCTCACGAAATCATTAACTGTTAGTTTGATCGCTTTCTCTGGAGCGACTCCCATCAATTGTGGCACCAATCCTCGGTAAAGTCCGAAGAAACCCTCGTGCCGGATTACCTGTTAGAAACAAATTCTAGTTTTATATAAAAAATGCGATGTTGTAAAAGACAGAGTTTTTGATTCGAACCTTTTTGCAACAGTCGAAACTATTTCTGTACATTAATTCACCAATGAAGGAACCCGCCCTCTGGTTTTGCATTCGAGTCTTCACGAGATCAATTGGATAGACTGCAGTTGCTCCCACAGCTGAAAATAAAATTGTGTTCATTGTAGAGACATTTTTTATTTTATAATTTTAGCCTATTTTCAAAATTAAGGAAAAAATGTATTTTTGTGTCGGATGATTTTAAAAGAGAGAAAGAGACGTGTTGATTTTAAAATGTATGTCGCACCTCCACCGACGGATCCGAGCACGAACCTGTAGCTGCTTTCTAGAATTTGTACGAGTACTCCACGTTCTTCGGGACTCTAGAAAATAATTTTTTTAGTTGTAAATTTTCTAAATTAAAAATTATTTATAAAATAAGTAGGTTGAAAAATTTGAGAGTTCCTATAAAAAAAAATTGTTGTTACCAAATATCTCGAAAATGTCTGACACATTGTTGTCCAAAACCTGATTGGTTGCGAAACCGCATGAATATAACTTTTAGTGGCTGTTTTCAGTTTTCTTATGTATTAAAAAATATTAAAAAAGTAAATCAAAATTTCCAAATAAGTAATTTTGTTTGATGATAACATTTATTTCTAAATGTTTTTAAGCATTATTGATAAGAAAGACCATTTTAATTGTAAATGACGATTTAATATTAAAAAATAATAATTATGGTAAGAAAAAAATTAACGATACCGACAGTAATATATTTTCGGGAAAATATTCAATGATTCAGGTTTTATTGTTAAAAATTTCTATACAAAATTAATTTTAAGTTTTGAAGATTTCAAAATATGTTGAAAAAGAATCTGGAAGATTTTAAGATAATTTTTTTTTATTTGCACGAATTTAAAAATGTTAGGAAAACTGATTTGTTTCAAAAGATATTTAAAAGTTTCAAAAGTTTTAAAATGATTACAAAATAATTTAAATCCTGAGAACATTTAAACCAAATTTAAACACATTGTAGATTTTTAAAGATTTCAAACAAAATATAGAAGCTTTTTAAGAATTTTGAAAGATTTCAAGGGAATAATTAAATTTTCATAAGATCTATGGAAAAAATCCAAATGATATTTTAGTTTGAAAAATAAATTCTAAGAGAAAATTGAAAAAGAGTTCAAAGTATTTCCTGAAATTTCGAAAAAAATGTACAAGATTTTAGAGAAAAAGTTTGCAATTTTACCATATTACACCATTTTAGAAAAAATTTGAGTAAGTTTGAGAGATATTTTTAATTTTTGAAACGATTTAAAAATAATGTGACACTCCTAAAAATGTATTTTTTTTAAATATAGATTTTTGAAAATTTCGAGAAAAAGGATTTTTTATGAATTTTGAAATGTTTCAAGAGAAAATTATCAAAAAGAATCCCGAAGACTTTAAAGCAATTTTGGAATCTTGCAGATTTTTTTTTAATTTTAGGAAAAAGTTAAAAAATTTAGTTAAGAAGTTTATATAGATTTTTGTTTTTTTAATTTTAGAAAAAATTCGAATAATTTCAAAAGATACTTAGAAGGTTTAGAAGTCTTGAAAAAGATTACAAAATAATAAAAAAATTTTAATAGATTTCAACAAATTTAAATCAAATGTAGATTTTTTAAGATTTTGAATGAAAATTTAGAAACTTTTTAGGAATTTTGAAAGGTTTTAAAAGAATAAAGAAATTTTCCTAAAATTCATGGGAAAATTTCAAATTTTTATTTTGTTCTGAAAAATAAATTATAAGCGAAAATTGAAAAAGATTTTGAAAAATTTCAAGTGATTTCCTAAAATTTCAAAAAAGAATGTGAAAGGTCTTTTAAAAAGCTTTTTATTTTACAAAACTAATTAATAGAGAATATTTAGAAAGATTTCAAAACATTTTTAAACATTTGCAAATTTCTTATAATCTTCGAAAAGCCACCTTTTAAACTGACTCGAATTTTCCCTAATATTTTGTAAAATCCTATAGAATAAACAAATTTTCTTTCAAATTTTCTAGATTCTATTTTGACACATCTGAAATCTTCAAAATTTTTTTGAATTTTCTGAAGAATCTTAGGAAAATCTCAGAATCTAATTTTAGCTGAAACTTGAGTGTTCAAAAACTATTAACAAATAGAGTTATTCGAAATATTTATTTTTTATTAAAAATGATTTTTTTCCTGAAATTGAAAAGATACACGTGCGCATAGCCCGCGTTTAATGGATTAGTTAAAATTGAAAGGTACACTTTGGATACAATGTTTCACTAAAGCAAAAAACATCATTTAACTTTCATTATTTAATTTTTATGAACTCACAGATACGGCTTTTATTTCTGCGAGTCTTCTCGTTATATGCTTGAAATACTGTTCAGGTGTGATGGACACCAAGTCATTATAAACGATCTTCCTGAAAAGACAAAGAAAATTCCTGATAGAATAGAAAAAACAGAAAATTCATTAAAAAATACAAAAAGACAGTAAGAATATAAAATCAAATAACCAAGCCACCCGGTAAAAATTTCCTGGAAACTCAGAGGCGATTTTCACAAATTTACCCGGAAAATTCACAGGAAATAAACAGGTTTTTAAGAGCTTCTCAAAAAATTGTAGGAATTCAATTTGTCAAGTTGAAGCTTTTTCAAAATTCTATTTGACAGAAAACTCACAGGAAGTTCTGAGTAAATTTTCAAAAAATTTCACGATTAATTATTGGAAATTACTACAGAATTTTATAGGAATATTAGTCATTTTTCAGAAATATAAGAAAAATTCAAGAGATTGATTCAAGAAATACCTGTGTTGTTATGAAAAAAATCCAATGGAATTCACGAAAATAGAATTTCCCGCCAAAAACACTGAATTTTCCAGAAAAAAATTCGAATTCTCAAGAATTTTTCAAGTGGAATTTGTGGAAAAATAACTGGATTAAAATTTTACAAGAAATTAATTTCCTGGTAAATTGTCAGAGAATTTTATGAAAAATGAACTTAAACACTATTATTACTATTATTATTTTCTTAAAAAATTCCTAGAAAATTTACCAGACTTTTCTAGGAATTTTTCGGGTAACTGTGAATATCCTTTAAAAAATTCATAAAACTGCAAAAATTTTTGGCAATTCCAAAAGAATTTTTCATTATGAAGTTCATGGGTACTTCACTTGAATTACAATAAAACTTTCCAGTAAAATCCCATGAATTATACATAAGTCGGAAGAAGAGAAAATAGTCTGCCATAAAATTTCCCAAAGAAGTATCTCTGTTGTTGAGAATTCGTGGACAAATTTGAAAGTATATAATTTTCTGAATTTCTTTCGAACTGCATAAGAATTTTTCGACAATCTTTTTCCCTGGAAAAATTTCCAACGAAAGAACAATACATTTATAGGGAACTTTAGAAAGAACTCAACAAATCTTCACAGAACACCAAAAAAGATATTTGCAAAAATATTAATGACAATACAATTTCCGGAGAACATTTGAGCCTTGAAAAAATTATTTTGAACGAAAATAATAAAAATGTCTATGAACTTTTCTGAGGAAAAATTAAATTACATGCAGGCATAAGAAAATTCTCAAAAATGCCTAAAAATACAATTTTCCGAAAAACGTTGAGCTTTCAAAAAATTCTTTAAATAAAAAAAGTACTGAAAATGTCGATGAATTTTTCTGAGGAAATTAATTTGCATGCAGGCACGAGCAGCGTCATCATATTATCAATATCTCAGGTCATCATCGCTTTAAAAAAAATGCATGAACAGCAATTGTAGAATCGCCATCGATATTCTCCTAAAAATAAAATTTTAAATGCAAATACCAACATCGAGAGTAAACGTGAAGTAAAGTGCAAGAAAGGTGTAGATTTGTAGAATAAATTATAGAATAAATGGTAAAAATTAGCATAAGTGTGACTTCAAATAATAGACAAACATAGAAAAATATAAGAAAATATATTTTTTGAAAACATTTAAAAAAATAAAACGCACCTAAACCGTGTTATCATCTCGGCACCTTCCGCTGATCTAATCCGAGCAGCGCAAACACGTAAACAAACCTTTTCAGTAGGAAAATATTTCCATGGAAAAAATTGAAAGTCATCTGCTTTGACTACAACGAACAATATTATTTTTAAACAAATTTAAAAGGGAAACATTGTATTTCAAATTAATCAGAAATACTGACGCGATTGAGACGACAAAGCTTATTTTTATTTTTTGAGGAGAGTACCGACAATTTAAAAAAGATCATTTACTTTGAGTTTCTTTGTAGGGGTTTTATTTTACCTTTTTGCGATGACGACACCTTGATAGGATAAAATTAAGGTTTATAGATTTCGAATAAAAATTATTTAAAAAATTTACCCGGTTTGATGAAGGAGATCACAAAGGTGAAAAAGGATGTCTACTTCCAAAGGTGTTATTTGAGACATCATTTGTGCTGAGTGAAGGAATTCCTCTGAAAAATAAATAATACTAATATTAAGATATTATTGTTATATTTTCATAGTATCTATTACCTAAAATAATAGAAAATATAAGCAAGGACAATATTCGTAGTCTAAAGTTACTCAAAATTTTAAGTTTAATTCTTGAAATAAAACGATTTTTGTTTATAATAACCGATTTCTGGTAAAAAATGTTAAAATAATCTAAAATTGTTCCAAAATTGTAAATCTTCTTTTGAATCTATACCCATTTCCAGTGAAAACGCGAGGACACCTAAAATTGTACAAAAAAAGTTATATCGTCTTTGAAATCCAATAACTTTTTAATTTAAAGTACCGATTTCCGGTTTTTAAACGCCAACAAAAACAAAAATTGTGAATTATTTAATGACTAGATAGTTTGAAGAATAATAATAATCTGATAAAAATCTTGTGATTTTTTTATTTTTTAAATGCCAATTTTCGACGAAGAACACTAAAATAAGAAAAAATTTGTTCCAAATTGTAGTTCTTTTTCGAAATTTAATTATTTTTGCTTAAAATATCCGACTTCCGGTAAAAAGAAAAACATTAACATAACATTAAATGGTCCTAAGATTGTATATCTTTTTTTTTTTAATCTAATGATTTTCTAATAAAAATACCGATTAACGGTGTAAGAAGTAAACATAACCTAATATTGTTAAAAAGTGATGAATCTTCTTTGAAATGTTTAAAATATAATTTCTTTTTGATTAAAAATACCAATTTTCGACGAAAACGCTAATGCATAATCCAAACTTGTTAAAAGATTCAAAATATTGTTTAAATTATAAAAAATTTTGTTTGAAAATAACCATTTTCGATATAAGACGCTAACGAAACCCAAAATTGTACAAAAATAATTATTCTTCCTTGAAATCTAAGAATTTTTGAATAAAAACTTCAATTTCCGAGGAAAAAGACTAAACAGAAGCAAATAATCTTCAAGCTACTCGTAATTCAAATCTAATGATTTTTGTTTAAATAAAATACAAATTGCAGGCAAAGCACACTAACATAACCTAAAGTTATTGCACAATTTTTAATATTCTTTGAAATCTAATATTGTTTTAAATACCAATAATTTCCATAACAGAAACTTGCAAATCTTCTGCGAAATTTAACTTTTTTTGTTTAAAAAAACCGTTTTCCTGTCAAAAACTTTAATATGACATAAAACTGTTCAAAAATTGCAAATATTTTTCGAACTATCATGATTTTTGTTTTAAAATACCAATGTTTGATGTAAAACGCTAACATAACCTAAAATTGTCGAAAATTATAAATCTAAAAAATCTAATGATTTATCTTTGAAAACGGCTATTTCTGGTCAAAAACGCAAACTGTTAACAAATTATTGGAATCTAATAATTATTTATTGAAAATACCCAATTTTAGTGTAAAACGCTATATAAATTACGTAAAATTGTTTCCTTCAAATATAATTTTTTTTTAAATTTAAAATACGAATTTCCCACGAAAAAAAAAACATTTTCATAGCGCAAAATTGTTAAAGGATTTAAAATCTTGTTCAAATTATATTTATTTTTGTTTGAAAATAACCATTTTTTATGTAAAACGCCAGTGTAACCAAAAATGGTTAAAAACTTATGAACCTTCAAAATTTAATGATTTTTGCTTACAAATAACAATTTTGGTCAAAAACACTAATAAAACCGAAAAACGTAATTAGTGGCAAAAGGTTCAATCTTTAGAATCTATAATCATTTATGATTAAAAATAACCATTTCCGGTGCAAAGCGCTAAGGCAACCTAAAATTGTTGAAAATTGGGAATCTTGATGATAATTTTTGTTTCAAAATGCTAATTTCCGATGAAAAAAACTAACACAACCTGAAAATTTGAGAAATTTTAAGTCCCAAAACTTTATGATTTTAGAATAAAATTCTTTTTGAAAATAATGATTTGCAATGAAACGCGCTAACATAAGACATGTAAAATATGTTCAATAATTTATTAGATAATTTGAATATTTTCATTTAACCGTACAAAAGTATTAAAAATCACAAGTGTTTCTTAATTCGCATAAGGTTTCCTATGATTTTTCTTATTAAAAGGGATTATTTATAGATTTTACTTTCCAAATTTAAAATTTAAAATATAAAACAACTTCAAGCAAAATGAAAAATACCTTTCGTGACTTCCTGATTCCTGTGTCCATTCGTTGCATTCAAATATATCCTTTTTATCAACTCCATGTTGTTTAAAAGAGAATTGAACGCCATGAAATAAGGAAAACTGACCTTCTTTGCATTATGGCCCGCACTAACTGCCTACAAGAAAAAAGTTGAATCAAGATTTATTTGTTTACTCATTCATTAATGTATCCATTCATTCAATTAATTAATTATTTACAAATCTAAAATCTTCGATTTTTGTTTAAATCTGAAGAAAAATTCTTTATTTGAAAAAAAGATCAACCTATTTCCTCGAAATTGTAATTTCAAATATTATTTCAAAAGGTTGCGTACCCCGATTAGATTATCCCTGACTTCCTTCGTAAGCAAATGACTTTTTATGCTCAGCATAATGTCCTGAAAATCCAAAGCAGATATGAATCCACTGCCATCCTTGTCGAATTTTTTGAAGGCCTCTGTTGCATATTCCTCGTGAAAGTCCTGTAAAAATTCAATTAATATTATTTAATAAACAAATGTCAATTATAGTATTTTAAAGATGATTTCTGTATAATAAAATGAAAAATATCAGACTCGACAATCAGAAAATCCATCAAAACAGGGGAAATAGGGTGATTTTCCACAAAAATAGGGGAATAAATTCATTTAAATACAATTATTGTATAAGTGCCGTATTTAATTCAATATGAAATATATAAAAATATAATATAAAATATATATAAAATAAATAATAATAAAAATAAATTATAATATATATAATAT